>JBBPBX010074810.1:0-14006 GCA_038048925.1 Garcialebias charrua
ACCATCACCAGGTCGTGGGTTTGGACTTGGTAACCTGTCGTCGCTTTCACTCGCTGACAGATCGTTCCTGTCTTGGTCCGACGAGCCCGACCTGGAACTAGTGTCAGATGAAAGTCTGTGCTCGGTGGGGGTCTCGATCCACCGCCGCAGGTTGGCGTGCGAGGGGACGGGTAAGCCGTTTGTGGACTCGATGCGGGGGCTCAGCCGCGGTGGCACCTCCCTTGGTGCGGTGTGGACGCCAGCCAGATTAGAGCCCAAGGTTTTCTGAGGTAAAGGAGGAGGGAGACTGCGCGAGTCCACGTGAGCCATACCGGTACCTTCTTGGTCAGAAAGGGGTCCGGCGAGGTCGTCTGAGCTGTTCCACTCAGAGCTGCTGGTCTTTGTCAAGAGGGGAGGAATGGGGCTTATGGGGCTGATGTCGTCTGGTTCGCTATCGGGGTCATTGTTCTTTTCGAAGAGCCCCGGCGTGAATCGAAAGCCTCCTCTTCTGTGAAAGACAACAAACTTAAACCTGAACCACGTTTCACTAATAATCCACAGTTTGTTTGTTTTTAACTCCTACCTTTTCATGTATTGGTTAGACAGGTTGGAGTCTTGGAGATCTGGAGAATGTCGTCCTTGTTCACCTGAGCAAAGAAAAAAAAATCATTTTGAGTGATTTATACCACTAAAATTATTAAAAATCTACAAACTCATGGTCGCAAACAGCACGTGGCAACCTTTCACACTGGGGGTGGGGGTAGTTTGATCAAAACAAAATGTATTAATCTAACTGATGCAGGATACATAAACTGCTTTTGACTTTAACATTGTAAAGTGACCTTTATTTATATTTGAATATGTAAAGAAACAAAACATTTTATTCATTTATTCATTCAAATTATGTTTTTATTTTTTTGCCGTTATCCAACAGGGGTCATGGCGGGAGAGAGGAAGTATTGAAGCAGTCAGTCTGGCAGAGCGCCCTCAGGCCCCTCGTGTACCACTCTGACTAATCCAACCAGAGTTCACAGCCCCTCAGAGGGAACATGGGTTCAGATCCAGGCCTCGTTAGCTTAAAACTCGTAAAACCATGAAAACGAACTCGAACCGATCCTTTAGCTTTGTTTAGAAACTTAAAAAACAGAGTACCGTATTTTTCGGAGTATAGGTCGCATTGTCCAATTATTACCAATACAGTAGATTGGAAAAATCCCTAGATAGGTCGCACCTACGTTTAGCTCTGCTGCAAATGTCTGCCACAGGAGCGCACAGCAAGGCTTTTAAGAAGATTAACACTTAAAAACAATTATTTGTTTGATAAAAATTATAGCAAATATGTGTCTGAGCTGAACTTTTCCTTAATAAATGAACGTAATTGTGAAATGAGCTGGATTTAAAAATTTGTTTCGCCAAAAGTGATAAAAAGCCATATATAGGTCACACCCGAGTATAGGTCGCAGGCCTTGAAAAAATGATAAAAAGGTGCGACCTATACTCTGAGAAATACGGTACAAGGGAAAGAAGGTGAGATCCATCTGAATGATGCCTCCACCTTTTAGGTCAGCACATGAACAAATTTAGAAACAGGTCAGCGGGTGGGGGCCGGGGTGGAGCTCTGCCAAGTTAGCATGGTGGGTGTGATTTACCAGACCCGAGATAGGCAACAGCTGACTAACTGGACGAGCAGGAGTGGATGCGATGTGTCTGCATACTGTTTTTTTTCCTGTGCTCTCCTCTCGAACCATTAGTGGCTAAATCTTTTCTGCTGGCGTGCATTTCCACCAGGGTCAAACTGCAGACTTTAGATCCCCTCTACAACACTATTGCATTTTTAAGCCACTAAATCCATGTGGGCACTTACAATCTGATGCTGATCTGTGGTGCTGGCAGGCGGCTGCGACAATATGATTCTCACAAAGAGAGAGTTAGTGGAAAATCCCGGGGTCTTTACGGTCACACGCAGTTTTATTGGGAGAAAACAACCGGACGGTAACGAGCGAAGGCGATAATGTCAATGTCAATTTTATTTATATAGCACATAAAAACAACCGAAGCCAACCAAAGTGCTGTACAGTTAAAAAATAAATAAAAATAAAAAACAGAGTAAAATGCATCTAGTGCCACTGAAACACAATAAAGTTATCAGTAAATATACAACAACAATAAAATCTGCTCAAAATAATGATGCTGTTGTGCAACACTGATAGAAATATTTGTAATGAAGCGTTCTGAGCGCTCCTTAGTTTGAGATTGGTTTAGGGGTTGAAGAAGTTGGTCTCCACAGTCATTGTTTCAAAACTACTCAAGTTTTTCTGCCACATTTAATTCAAATCACATGTGTGAGACAGTGCAGGGTTTTCTCCAATCAGATAGGAGCGAGTACAGTAGTCCCTCTATACTTCACTGTTTGACATTCGCGGACTCGCTCTTTCATGGATTTTCAACTTAAGATTCACGACACAAGAATGTCAACTTCACATGATTGGGACGGTACGGGATAAACGGTTAACGGGAGCGGGAATCAACCAATAGGACAAGAAGGAAAAAAATTTCAGACTAGCGCTGCCATTTTGTAGTTTTCTTTCAATAAGCCTACATTGTAACGCAAGTCAAAAGAACTAAACGGCCCAGAAGCCAACACTGTAGAAAGTTATCAAGGGGAAACACCATTTTATTTTTTCGTTTTAGATCTTCAACTTTTGTGTACGTTAGTTTATCTGCTGGCTAGTAGAAGGTCTGAAGGTTAGAAGTAGAAGGTCTGATGGTAAACATAGTCAGTGGTTATGCTCCACAGGTTGGATGTGATGGGGAGGAGAAAGATAAATTTTGGAAAGATTTGGATGAAGTGATAGAGAGTATTCCCAGGGAGGAAAGAGTGGTGATTGGAGCAGACCTGAATGGACATGTTGGTGAAGGAAACAGAGGGGATGAGGAAGTGATGGGTAGGTTTGGTGTCAAGGAAAGAAACCAGGAAGGACAGATGGTGGTGGATTTTGCCAAGAGAATGGAAATGGCTATAGTCAATACCTATTTCCAAAAGAGGGAGGAACATAGAGTGACCTATAAGAGTGGAGGAAGGAGTACACAGGTCGATTACATTCTGTGTAGAAGAGGAAACCTGAGAGAGATTGGAGACTGTAAGGTTGTAGCAGGGGAGAGCGTGGCCAGACAGCATCGGATGGTTGTGTGTAGAATGACTGTTGTTGCGAAGAAGAGAAAAAGAGTAAAATCAGAGAAGAAGACCAAATGGTGGAAGCTAAAGAAGGAAGAATGTTGTGAGAAATTCAGAGACGAGCTGTTAAAGGCTCTGGGTGGTAAGAAAGAGCTTCCAAGTGACTGGGCTACTACAGCAACAGTAATTAGAGAGACAGGTAGGAAGGTACTTGGTGTGTCATCTGGACAGAGAATGGAAGATAAGGAAACCTGGTGGTGGAATAGTGAAGTGCAGGACGCCATTCAAAGAAAGAGATTAGCCAAGAAGAAATATGACAGTGAGAGGACTGAAGAGAGGAGACAGGAATATAAGGAGATGGGACATAGAGCAAAGAGGGAAGTAGCTAAGGCAAAGCAGAGGGCGTACAATGAGTTGTATGGGAGACTGGACACTAAAGAGGGCGAGAAGGACTTGTACCGATTGGCAAGACAGAGGGATCAGGCTGGAAAGGATGTGCAACAGGTTAGGCTTATTAAAGATGGGAATGGGAATGTTCTAACAAGTGAGGAGAGTGTGATGGGAAGATGGAAGGATTACTTTGAGGAGCTAATGAATGAAGAGAATGAAAGAGAAAGAAGAGTGGAGGTCATAGAAACTGTGGACCAGGAAGTGGGAAAGATTAGTGAGGGTGAAGTCCGGAAAGCTTTGAAAAGAATGAAGAAGGGGAAGGCAGTAGGACCTGATGACATACCAGTGGAGGTTTGGAAATGTCTTGGAGAGATGGCAGTGAGGTTTTTGACTCAAATATTTAATGGAATATTTGAGGGTGAGAAAATGCCTGAAGAATGGAGAAGAAGTGTGCTGGTTCCCATTTTTAAGAACAAGGGTGATGTACAGAGTTGTAGCAACTACAGGGGAATTAAGTTGATGAGCCACACAATGAAGATCTGGGAGAGAGTTGTGGAAGCAAGACTTAGACAAGATGTGACTATCTGTGAGCAGCAGTATGGTTTCATGCCAAGAAAGAGCACCACAGATGCCATCTTTGCTTTGAGGATGTTGATAGAGAAGTACAGAGAGGGTCAGAAAGAACTCCATTGTGTGTTTGTGGATTTAGAAAAAGCATATGACAGGGTACCAAGAGAAGAGGTGTGGTATTGCATGAGGAAATCTGGAGTGGCAGAAAAGTATGTTAGACTGGTACAGGACATGTATGAGGACAGCAGGACAGTGGTGAGATGTGCTGTGGGAGTGACAGATAGCTTCAAGGTGGCGGTGGGATTGCATCAAGGATCGGCTCTGAGCCCCTTCTTGTTTGCTCTGGTGATGGACCGACTAACAGATGAGGTCAGGCAGGAATCCCCATGGACTATGATGTTTGCAGATGACATTGTGATATGTGGTGAGAACAGGGAACAGGTGGAAGAGAACTTGGAGAGGTGGAGGTATGCACTTGAAAGAAGAGGAATGAAAGTCAGCCGTAGTAAGACAGAGTACATGTGTGTGAATGAGAGGGAGGCTGGTGGAACAGTGAGGCTACAAGGAGCAGAGGTCACAAAGGTGCAGGACTTCAAGTACTTGGGGTCCACTGTCCAGGAAAATGGGGAATGTGGTAAAGAGGTGAAAAAGAGAGTCCAGGCAGGATGGAGTGGATGGAGAAAAGTTTCAGGAGTGATTTGTGACAAAAAGGTGTCAGCAAAGGTCAAAGGAAAAGTTTACAAGACAGTGGTGAGACCAGCTATGTTGTATGGTCTGGAGACAGTGTCATTGACAAAAAGACCATACCATACCATACCATTTTATTTATAAAGCACTTTAAACAGGAACAAGTCCACACCAAAGTGCTGGACAAACAAACACGCAACAGGCAACACAGACAATTGACAAAAAGACAGGAGAAAGAACTGGAAGTAGCAGAAATGAAGATGCTGAGGTTCTCCTTAGGAGTGACAAGGATGGATAAGATCAGGAATGAGATCATCAGAGGTACAGCACATGTTGAACAACTGGGAGATAAAGTTAGGGAGGCCAGACTGAGATGGTTTGGACATGTCCAGAGGAGGGACAGTGGGTATATTGGTAGAAGGATGTTAGAAATGCAGCTGCCAGGAAAAAGACACAGAGGAGATATATGGATGCAGTTAGAGAGGACATGGATGTAGTTGGAGTGAGGACAGAGGATGCAGAGGACAGAGTGAGGTGGAGGAGGATGACTCGCTGTGGCGACCCCTGAAAAGGGAAAAGCCGAAAGAAGAAGAAGAAGTTTATCTGCTGGCTTTTTGATGTTTTAGCTCAGAGAGAGTCAGAGTCAAGTTTCTTTATTTGTCATACACCAAAGAAAAACGGTAATAAAATCTAAGATATGAACTAAGAAAAACTAACTAAAATGCACTAAGCACTTAGCATAAAAACAATACGCCGAACAGCAGTACGAACATGAGTCCGCGTGAGCAGATGAGTACAAATGAACACAGCTATGAAACAGATCAGCAGCAACATGAAACAGATCAGCAGCAACATGATGTGATATTTCACAGCGATTTCACAGCGATTATTCTGGTTAGATATTCATGAGTAACAGTTTCAGGGTAGAAGCTGTTCCTCAGTCTAGTGGTTCTACACTTAATGCTCCTTAACCTCCTTCCTGAGGGGAGCAGGACAAAAAGTGTGTGTGCTGGGTGAGTGGAGTCATTCATGATGCAGATGGCTCTCTTCCTGCATCTAGAGGTGTAAATGTCTGTGATGGTGGGGAGACTGACTCCAACAGCTGACTCTGATGTTAAACTTTATCTCAGTACCTGTGATTAAATTAGGATTCTAATCGTGAGCTTTGAATATTTGATAGTTGATGACAATTTTAACATCAGTCATAAGTTTATAAAATATCTGCTGCTCAATATGAAGCGGTTTTCAATACATTCATGTATTTTTTTTAATTCAAGTTCAAGGTTCTTTATTGTCATTCACATCACATGTGGTACAAAAGGTGGAACGAAATTGTTTACTCAAGGTCCCAGTTACATCCAGCAATAGTAAAAATATAAACTGTAAAAGAAACGGTACTAAAGATACACACTAAGACATACGCTAAACACTTAATAGCACAAAACAATACGCCGAACAATGGCAGCACGATTATCTTATCTACATGTAAAATAAAATACATAGAAATAATAAAATGTTACATTAAACTCGCTGTACTTGAACTATGAATCAAATGTTCTGTATTTAACAAATTATCTTTAATCTAGATGTGCAACATTAAAAGTTGTATTTTAATTAAAATTCTTGGGATAAATGGTTGATTTTCATCTACAGCAGAGGAATGAAGAGTTTGCATCCAGTTAATTTTTTTATTATTAACTCAAGAACACTTCAAGAAGTTTTATTTTGCTGTTGGAAACGGTCAGTGTCTTCCTGTGTCTTGATATGGTCAAGGCATGCAGTCAGTCAGAGTGTTAACACGTCCGGTGGCGTTAACACCCGATGATTATCGCATCAGTGGGCTTGTTGAGAGGCACCAACAGGCCCACTACAACAGGAACATTTTAACACCCCGAAGGTAATTCAGAGCACTGCAGGAAAATAACTCAACTGTACATATAAATTAAAATAAACGTGCAATCAAGAAGACATTTGTGGGAACAGGTTGTTTATCTGATCCAAGCTGACTGGTTATTTTCAGCTAAAGTGTGCTTGTATGTATGGTGACATTATCGTGTGAATGTTTATGAAGCGTTCACTCTATTGTGATCCATGTTTGTTCTGTACGTTTTTCAGCATCTTCCTTGTTCCACAATTCTTGTGCTATTTCAACAAATCATATTAAAACGTTCAGCTTGTTCAGGACAATCTTGCTAAGACTTTTTGGTACTGGTGCAACTTTAGCTTTTTGAAATATTTAGCCTTTTCTACAATTTTTTTCTCATGAATGAGGGAAATCTGGAGCGTGAGATCAGATAGGTGCAGCGTCTGCAGTGAAGCGGGCGCTGTACCGGTCTGTCGTGGTGAAGAGAGAGCTGAGTCGAAAGGCAAAGCTCTCAATTTACCGATCGATCTACGTTCCCACCCTCATCTATGGTCATGAGCTTTGGGTTGTGACCGAAAGAACGAGATCTCGGATACAAGCGGCTGAAATGAGTTTTCTCCGCAGGGTGTCTGGACTCTCCCTTAGAGATAGGGTGAGAAGCTCAGTCATCCGGGAGGGACTCGGAGTAGAGCCGCTGCTTCTCCACATCGAGAGGAGCCAGTTGAGGTGGCTCGGGCATCTGGTTAGGATGCCTCCTGGACGCCTCCCTGGTGAGGTGTTCCGGGCATGTCCCACCGGGAGGAGACCCAGAGGAAGACCCAGGACGCGCTGGAGGGACTATGTTTCTCGGCTGGCCTGGGAACGCCTTGGGATTCCCCCAGAGGAGCTGCTCCAAGTGGCTGGGGAGAGGGAAGTCTGGGCCTCCCTACTTAGGCTGCTACCCCCGCGACCCGACCCCGGATAAGCTGAAGACAATGGATGGATGGAAATGAACTGAGCTCATTTTACATCCTTCAAATCTTTAGATTTGTTTACAACCTTTTACTGCTCCTTTCACATTTTGTTCTGCGTCAGCTTCTTTCAGCTTCCTTGTGCAAATTTGAACTTTTTTCAGCTACTTCCAGCTACTTTCAGCTATTTTTCAGCTGTTNTTTTTTCAGCCTAATTGAGCAAAAATGTGCTCTCTCTCTTTCTGTAAGTTTGAAAAAAATCTGCGGTGTTGTTTATGAGCTATTTGCTGCTATTTGCTACAAAGTACAAGGGAAAATCAACAAAGCTAGCCGCGACACATTGACGTCTATAAAACATAAAATTTTAATAACTCCAACAGCTTACAGTTTGTAAATGAACATCTTGTGATTACTTTCTGTAAGTTTGAAAAAAATCTGCGGTGTGGTTTATGAGCTATTTGCTGCTACAGGTAGTCCCCGATTTACGACGTTTCCTCATGATAGAAGACTTTGTTGAATCTGACGTGGCATGTTCGTACGAACGCTTCGTACGAACAAAAGTAAGAGAAATTTAGGATAAAAATACGAACATTTTCGTGCATGAGGGCCATTGTTCTTATAAGTATACAAATCATATATGTTTCATTTTATACAAATTTACTAAGGATCTTATACCTGGTTTCAATGCATTATACAAAAAATATAAGTTTCAAACAAAACATATAAAAACTTTATAAAATTTATATATATCTTTTCCGTATGGGATGAAAGGCAAAATAATATCCTATTGAACAAATAAAAAGAAAAAAGAAAATAAACATATTGAGGAATTACAGAAATCCATCAAATTATTAGAAGCTTTACAAGGAGAAGAAACACAACAAAAACTACACAAGTTAACATTAGAAATAAATGAATTTATTGACAAGAAAAACAAATTCTTGGTACAAAGGCTAGAGTGCGTATCGGGATTATAAATGGAATGTGTCGTTACCATATGTCTTTGAGAGACTGAGGGTGAGGATGAGGGTGAGCTTGTGTGATTATATCTGTGTATGAATATCTATTTGTCAGGCCGTGACTTAGGGTGCCTCCTTTTTGATACATCTGAGGCTACTTTGTGTCATGCTCCTACCATGTGGCCCCCTGGTGGGGTATGACCTTGCCTACCGGAGCACTTGGGGCACTCTGCATAGGGGGTTGGGCACTTGGGCGTATGTCGGCTCGGCCTGGTGGCTGCCTGTCAGGGCTGGGATCCTCTGGTCTTATCAGGTCTGGGCCTGAAGGGTGGGTGTCCCTGGTGCCCGGGCCTTGGCGCCTGAGCCTAGGGCTACATCGGTGCAACAGGCTCTGGTGGGGTCCTATGAGATTGTCGCTGTTGGCCTCTGGAGGTCATTGTGTGTGATTGCTGGTAGGGCCCTCCTGGTTCTTCCCTATGGTCGGATCTGGGGGGTGGGTAAGTGGTTCCTCCTGTTCGGGTGGCCCTGGGGGCTCTGAGCTCGAGGTCCTTCTTGGGGTCTTGGGCTCTGGTGTCCCCCTTTGTCTGCTTCGGGTCTTGGGGGGCGGATCTCTGATGCTTCACAGTCACTATTGAATGTTCTATTAGAGAAGCCTTATTCATTTATGCATGCTTACAACCACACACTAATAGATGCAGGGATACACATGTAGGTATCAAATGTATAATATATATATATATATATATATATATATATATTGTCAGCAGGTAGCGTCACTCAGTCGGAATCCGAGCGTGCATTTGTCCAGATAAACCGTCACCACGGAGGAATAAAAATGACCAAGAGTCAGCATTCTGGTCTGTTCACCACAAGGGGAATGACTAGTTTATTCAGTTGACATGTCACCTTATATACATACACATGTGTGCTTAATTAAGTGACAGGAAGTGCGTGTCCTTTCAAAATAAAATAGGTTTGACAAATGAAAGCATAATAACTCCACTCAACACCCCTACTTGCGTTCATTTTGTCAAAAACCAAACAATCAAAATCAAACAATAACAAAACAGTACCAAACAAAACGTTATTTACATTATTTACATTCCGAAAATGTATTTTTCGAACTTCATTAACTTGGCTTTTGTTGCAGGTTTTGTAAAAACATCCGCCACCATTAAATCTGTTTGACAGTATTCCAAATTCAGTTTTCCTGCGTTGACACTCGATCTCACAAAATGATATTTGATGTCAATGTGTTTACATCTGTTTCTGTTTACAGGATTCTTTGTCAGAGCTATTGTCCCTTGGTTATCTTCAAATATTTTGGGTGGCTTCATTTGATGTTTGTACATGCTCTGCAACAGTTGTGATACATACAGACATTCTTGTGCAGTTGCTGATAATGCTATATATTCTGCTTCACAGGTAGATAATGCAACCGTTGGTTGTTTCTTTGTTTTCCATGAGATTAAAGTACCCTTTTTATTTAAACTTGTGCAGTAACCTGTAACACTTTTTCTGTCAGCAATGTCTGCAGCCCAATCTGCGTCACTATGGGCGGTCACATGTAAATTGTTTTCACATTTCCTGTAGTACAATGCCTTGTCCTTTGTTTGTTTCAAATATCTGAGTACGTGTTTTACCATAGTCCAGTGTTCTATAGTTGGTTCATTTAGATGTTGTGATAGTTTGCTTAAGATGAAACTTAAATCGGGTCGAGTACATGATGTTAAATAGATAAGGCTGCCAACTGCCTCTCTGTACTCTTTTACATTCTCCATTTTCTCAGCATTTTCATTGTAGTTCAGTTTTTGTTCACAAGGAGTAGATCTTGGTTTGCAGTCTTGCATTTGAAACCTTTCCAGTATTTTATCTACATATTCTTCTTGTGACATTTTTACATAATTTTCTGTATGCTCAAAATGGATGCCAAGAAAATGTTTGAGTTTGCCCATATCTTTCATTTTGAACCTTGCTGTCAGGATTTCCTTCACAGTTTTCAGAATATTTTCATCACTGGCAGCAATAATAATATCATCAACCCAAATTATTATTATTACTTTGTTCTTTTCTGTTTCCCTGGTATAAACACAATGATCTGCAGGGTTTTGTATGAAATCATTTTCAGTTAAATAGTCATGTAATGTCTTGTTCCAATTTCTGCCTGACTGTTTTAAGCCATAGAGTGATTTTTCTAGTTTATAAACCAGTTTCTCATTTGATTTTCCTTTTATTTCATATCCTTCAGGTTGCTCTACATAGACTTCAAAGTCAATTGGTGCATGCAGGTATGCAGTTTTTACGTCCATTTGATGTAATATAAGGTTTTCATGGATGGCACATTGCATCAGAACTCTAATACTTGTCATATTGGCTGTTGGGGAAAAGGTTTCTTCATAGTCTATGCCGTAATTCTGATTATAACCTTTGGCAACATATCGTGCTTTGTATTTTTCACCATCACCATTATTTTTCTTTACATATACCCATCGACCCCCTACTGCTTTCTTATCTTCTGGCAATGTTGTTAGGGTAAAAGTGTTGTTTTCTTTTAGTGAGTTTATTTCTTCATCCATAGCATCTGTCCATTCTTTTGAGTTTGGTGACATCATAGCTTCATTGAATGTTTTGGGTATGTCATATATTATTCTGTAACAGTAGTCTATGTTGGTTAATGCGTGGTTTTCTTCTTTTACACTTGTCACATATTCATTAAGATATTCTGGTCTTTTTCTTGTTCTAGCAGGATACCGTCTATCTTCTGATTCTCCACTAGGTGGTTCCAGGTCGTTTACTTCTGGTTGATCTGATCTCGCTTCCTGTGATCCTGAATCAACCTGCTCTTTTATTATTGCATTTTCTCTCATTTGGATGTCATCATTATCATCGACATCATAAGACACATTTTGTGTTTGTGTTTGGTCTTCATCATTATTTTTAGTCAAGAATTTAACCAATCGGCATTTTTGTACTTTTGCGTTTTCTGGAAAATAAATCCAATATGCAGGACTGTTATTATCATACCCTATAAAAATACCTTTTGTGCATTTTGCATCAAGTTTCCCTTGTTTCTGTTTGTATGCATAACAATCTGTCCCAAATTTTTGCATTCTAGATAAGTTTGGTTTCTTTCCTGTTAGTAAAAAGTAGGGTGTTTGACCTGTCCGGTTGTTAAAACATCTATTTCTTATAATAGCTGCGGTTCGGATAGCATATGTCCACAGTCTTTTTGGTAATTGACTCTCAATTAGCATACATCTCCCCATATCAAACAGGGTTCTCCAGCTACGTTCAGCTGTGCCATTTTGGTGTGGGGAATATGGGGCTGATGTTTCATGTTTTATCCCATTTTTGCTTAATAGTTCTTTGTAACCTTTTGATGTGAATTCCGTACCATTATCAGATCTCATACATTTTATTTTACCGTATGGTGCTGTATCAGCCAAGAAAATTTCTGTTGCATGAACAGTATCGCTCTTATTTTTAAGAAAATAAACAAACATTGCACCGGAAAAATCATCAGTGAATATTACAGCGTATCTATGCCCATCATGTGATACTGGATCTATGGGTCCAGCTAAATCTGTGTGTACAAATTCAAGAGGTTCATTAGCTTTCTTATCAGGGTTCCTATTTCTGGTTTGAAAAAATTTACCTTGAATACACACTTCACAATTTTGGTTTCCTGTTTTACCTTTGATTTTCATCCCATCAACTACATTTTGCAGCTTTAAAATGTCACTGTGATTGCAGTGTCCCAATATTTCATGCCATGTTTGTAAATCAAAAATCTTATTGCATTCATCGTACTCACATAATGTTGCGAGGTAGTACAGTCTGTCGTGCTCGTAGATGTTGAACTCTGTACCGTCTCGGTGTTGAAGAATATTTCTCCCTTTCGTAAAGATGATGGTGGCTCCATTTGTTGTTGCGGCCCTCACAGAAAAGATGTTCTGTGGAAACGTGGGGATGTACAATGCTCCTTTCAGTAATATTCTGTGTTGTCGTCCCCTGCTGTCCATCAAAAGTACTTCTGCATCTCCTCTGCCTTCAGCCACTCCGTTACATCTGGTACCATCAGCCAACTCGATACAATGTGTTGTTGACTGGAAATGTTCATCAAACTTTTTAAATGCGGTCTTTTCTTTCAGGATGTGTGAAGTCGATCCTGTGTCCACCATAAGACCTGTAGTTTTGAGGTTCTGTCGATGATTTGATCTCACGCTGTCATCTCTCGTCCGGAATGCATACGTGTTGTCGCTTTCTGTGTTCCTGTCCTCCTCCACTGCTGTGCGGGCGTCGTCACTCCATCGCTTCCTTCTGCAGTTTGAATCGCTGTGTGTGCTGCTCCTGCAGTGACTGCACCACTGTCTGTAGCGGCAGAAATTGGCTTTATGTCCAGTGAAGCCACACTTAAAACATGTTATTTCTTTCTTGTAGTCTCCAGCAGCTGTTGATAATCTTGAGCTTTGTGGCGTCCTCACTTTCATGACGTCATCTGCTTCTGTCATGCGCATTCTTTCAGTGTCCTCATAACTCCTGAGTTTCACTTTGAATTCAGCAAACTGTATGTCTGATTCACTTTGTGTTATATGGACGGAAAAAGGCTTAAATGTCTCTGGCAGTCCTTTTAAAACCATCGCCACGAGTAAACCATCACTAAGGATCTCCCCGGCATTTCTCAGGGCTGTAATTAGTGTTTCTGCACGTATGATATATTCAGTCACACTTTCACCGCTCTCTTTCCTCAATGAAGTTAGTTCAGTGTAGAGACTTATAATTCTTGGTTTACCTTTTCCAGCATAGTAGTCTCTAAGTATCTTTAATGCTTTTCGACCATCGTCGGCAGCTTCTCTCATCACGAGTGACAAACTTTTGTCATCGAGGAATTGGATCAACTCTGCATATGCCATTTCATTTTTCTCTTCATCGGTGTCTGCCGGTACACTCACGTCGTCGGCCGGCACCTCCTCGTCGGTCGGCCGGTACATCCGCGTCATCGGCCGGTACATCCACGTCATCGGCCGGTACATCCACGTCGTCAGCCGGTTCATCCTTGATATTTCTTCCCAATATGGTGTCTTTCAGACCTTGAAGTTTAAGATGTCCCAGAACTCTCGTCTCCCACAGTTCATAATTGTTTTCATCTCCGTCGAAGGTTAGCCGCGCCCACCGGCTACTCGAATCGACGACGCGTTTGTTCATGGTGCTAATTTAGCATTCAGTAGTCGCTCACCAAAAACGCTCGTCCTTATTGACTCCAATCTCCAAAGATTCACCCGCGCTCGTTGTCGTTGTCCAGAGCTTTTCCGGGTTTACTTCGAGCTCTTCCTGGAATGTTTTAGCTGGGCTTTAGCTGGGTTGTATCTGGGTTCTGCTGGGCCCATAACCTGTCAGCAGGTAGCGTCACTCAGCGGAATCTGAGCGTGCAT
>JBBPBX010074811.1:4091-17492 GCA_038048925.1 Garcialebias charrua
TGGATTTTTCCCCATATTTTTAGACCCATTTTTGGCTCTGATATCGCCGTGGAACTCTCTTCCTGACTGCCTAAGAGCTCCACAGTCACTGGTTGACTTTAAGAGCGGCTTGAAGACCTTTCTTTTTAACCAAGCATACTCTGCCTCCTCATGATTCTATCTTTGATCTTAGTTGATACTGTTATTGATTTTACTTGTTTTATTACTTGTTTTATTGACATTTAATTCTGTTGCACTTTGTAGCACTTTGAGATTTTCATTAATGAAAAGTGCGTTATAAATTGAATTCATTGTTATTATTATTATTATTATTATTATTATTATTATTATTATTATTATTATTATTATTATTATTATTTTAAGTGCATCTATAACCGATTAACTTTTGGGAGTCAATTCAAGGTGTCTGCAGCTGTTCGTAAACATCAGCAAACACAATACAGGTAGTCCCCGATTTACGAGCGCTCTGATCTACGAGGTTCCGGACTTACGAGCTGGCGAATTTTTTGAAAAAACGCAAAAAATACTGAGTTTTTCTGTGTTTTTTCACCACAGTTCGTTAGCTAAACATGTGGACACACGTTTCCGATCATTTTTATGCACTCATAAGCAGTTTTTCGATGAAAAACGAGTGTTCGTAGTCGCGCTAGCAAAACCGTTCCAATTTACGAGCGAAATTCCGGACTTACGAGACACGTGGCGGCCGTTCCAAATTACGAGATTTTCGGTTTACGAGCGCCTCGTTGTAACGGAACTCGCTCGTAAATCGGGGACTACCTGTAATGGCTAAAACAGTCAGTTTCAGAGAAACTGAGCTAACATTTTAGCTGAGCATTGGAACTGTCTTGTGTTGTAAACACCTGATTTACACAGTACTTTGATGAAATTCAGGTGTTACGTTGATTTTTCTGTTTTCATGCAGGATGGTGATGGAGGAAGGGGCCCAGAGAGACGGAGGACGAGCAGCTTCTAGACCAGATGGGAGTCAGATCTTTGTAGAACTTGGTGAGTAACATTGACCAACAATCGGGAGCAGCTGCTGAACATCTCAAAAGCTCAAAATACCTCAGCTACAGCCTAAAATCACAAACAAGTTAAAAAGGAGGTGCCGTGGACGCATCTCCGTCTACTTTGCGGAGGTGCTTGAGTACCTGACCAAGACCGACCGAGATCCTGGAGCTGGTGAGAAACGCGGCTCATGACTACAAGAAGACCAGGATCATTCCGACATCTGCAGCTGGCTGTCTGCAATGACGAAAAGCTCAACAATCTGCTGGAGGAGTGGCCATTGCTAGGCCTGTCGCAATAAACTATAAATCAAATAATCGCACGATAAAAGAAAATGATCAACCTCATTTTCATTTATCGGCGTTATCATTCCTTCGTGTCTCTCTCTTTCTACTGAAGACACTGGATGACAAAAGCTCAACTCCGGTGCTCTTCACTGACCCCTCCCTTTCTGTTTTCTCTTTAAAATCTGTTTTAATGACCCAAAATTGCGTTTTTTGATCATTAAAAGCAGCTAAGCTTGGAAGCTAAGCTACGAGCTAAGCTAACAGGCTGATCTCGGGGGAAAAAAAACATGTCTTACCGAAGCTCCATAATTTACAGTTAAAACCCGTGCTTTTGTGTAAAAAGTTGTTTTTCTTTGCAAAAAGAAGCTGAGAACTTGTTTACTAATTTTTTTATTAAAAACTTTGTGTGACAAATGCTATGCTAAAGAGCTCAAACCACACTGATCGTCCACCGTTTTGAGAACCTAAAAAAGGACGGAGAGACAGCCCATGTCACGTCAAGGGGCCTCTCTCCCATTTTCTTGGAGACACGCTGCTCGCTCCCTCACTATCCGTCCTTCAGATCTTATACTGCCATCCAGTGGTCAAAAAATTTACTACACACAAAAATTAACCAACATTTCTTCTTAGATTTGACAATAATTAATAATTATTGTCAAATTTCAAACAATATTATTGTTTATCACAATAATTTCTGAGATAATTAATTGCCCAGCAAAATGTGTTATCGTGACGGGCCTAGCCATCGCTCAGGGAGGAGTTCTGCCTCAGATTCAGGTGGTCCTGCTGCCCAAGAAGACTGAAAAACCCACCAAGTCCAAGTAGATGGCTCAACATCTGCAACCAGTTTCTTCAGATCTGCTCTAAGACGGACCGCTACAAGAGATCCTTCCTGCCCACAGCCATCAACATCTAGACGGGGTCTGCAGCCTACGGCTCTAGAGCCACATGCGGCTCTTTGGTCTCTCTGCAGCGGCTCTTTAAAACTTTGACCAGAACTGACATAAAACTGAAATTTTATTGGTTGTTATAAAAACAAAAACAAAAAAAAGCTATATCAATAGTTTCATATTTCAGTCCCCCCCCCGGTCATTTCTTTTGCTAATGTGTGAATACTTAGCCTGGTTAAAACCAGACCCTGTCCTTCACTTCGCTTCAGACAAGGGTCTGGGACCTTTCCATTGACAACCAATTCTTGCTGGAGGCGTGGCCTCTGCTGATGGCTGCTCCCCCGTGGTCTGCTGAACTTGACTTCAGCTCCGCCTCCTGCTGAATTTTCTCTCGCTCCGTTGCATATTGTGTTTATATGTTAATAAAACGTCCTAATAAAATAAAATAAAACCATGGATCGCTGGTCCAACACACCAGAAGACCAGGAAATCTGATGGGACTCGGGCAGCAACTTAAAACCTGACTTTAATTCTCTCGTGACAACCTGAGGCATTTCCTTGTTCAGCGGAGAGAGGAGGAGGAGGAGGAGGAGGAGGGAGCGAACACTTGACTTTTGGGAAAAAAACAAAAGAAAACTCCAGATAAGGGATTAAGAAGGGGAAATTAATAAATTTGTGTCACATATAAAACAGTCCTGCATCGCTTTGAATGAGAACATGCGGCTGCGAGCTGGCTGCGCGCTGGGACAGGTGGGGGCATTTCCTTGTTCAGCGGAGGGAGAGGAGGAGGAGGAGGAGGAGGGAGCGAACACTTGACTTTTGGCCAAAAAAACAAAAGAAAACTCCAGATAAGGGATTAAGAAGGGGAAATTAATACATTTGTGTCATTTATACAACAGTCCTGCATCGCTTTGAATGAGAACATGCGGCTGCGCTGGGACAGGTGGGGGCGTAGGTTAGGGGCCAAAAACTCCGCCCCTTCTGTTCTCTGATTGGTCCGGTCAAAAATCTACCGGAGAAATCGTTGTCTATGAGAGAAGTCCCAGACTGTGCAGTGAAGGGAAATGAGAATTGAGCGGAGCTGTGCAGGAAGGCGAGGGCCAGGCTAGTGAATACTAGAACTAATGCAAAAAGCAAAACATATTCATTTTAACTTTATGCTTTATTTCTATACTTAATTATTTTGTCCACAATTTAAAAAAAATCAGTTCTTTTTTTAAAAATAATTGGCAAAACATACAGTTTTCCCCTCTTTATAAGAATCTGGTTTTTCTTTTGTTTTAAATTCTATAAACATCACTGAAGTAAAAAAAAAATCATTAGACAGTTTTAGCTTTTTAATGTGTGGCCCCTACTGGCCACAAAACCCCCTCCAACAAAGCGGCCCATGGGCCACCAATTGATAACCACGTTGTAGCAGCTCTGGCCACGTTTAATTTAGTGAACGAAGGCGCAAAAATGGGTCTTTTGATCGTAAAGGTTGCAGACCCCTTATCTAGAACAACTCTTGAATGAAACCAGGATGATGAGCTACAACAACATTTAAAATAAAGTTTTTTTTATTATTATTATTATAATGTCCGTATGTAGCTTAGGAGTAGTTATGTTCTTTTAAACCATGATGTTAAATCTGCCAGCATAGTTTTCCCCTATTAGAAATGTGCTTTACTGTCTAAAGTCACGTCTCTGGAAAATATTCCTACACAATGTTGTATTTTTCCACAGGGGAGCAGAACTTTGATTCCATTTGTCTCTCAACGTACCGGACTGCCTGCAAGCTCAGATTTGTACAGAAGAGATGCAACCGTGAGTCACTGCTCGCGGCAGTTCTTAAAATTATAACAGAGATTCACCGTGCCTCATCCTGGTCTCGTCGTGAGCGTTTCTGGTTGCCACAGAAATCATCCTCTGTCTTCTTATTCCAGTGCACCTGATTGACATCTACAATGTGATCGAGGCGGTGCGGGACGCGGGGCTAAACGCAGTGGAGCTCAACGCTGGTATCTCTGTAACCAGACTGGAGAACCTGGTGTCGTCCATGTTCAACCAGCTCAGTAAGCGCCTGCCCACCACCCACACCATCAACCCCCGAGAGAGCACCGTCCTCCTGGTTGAATTCATCCTGGCTGCTGTTGACTGGTACGCCACGTCACTTCCTGTTTAGTCTTTGGGCCCAGAAAACGAGCGTTAACTTGGTTTGGTTTGAACTTTCTGTGAACTGTTTGTACATTCTAGTGAGCCGGAGAGCCGCCTGACTGTTCTCTCTGTGAAGGCGATGCTGGCCACTCTGTGTGGAGGGAAACTGGTGGATAAACTTCGCTGTGAGTTTCTTTTGATACCGTGGAATTTATTTCACATTTTTACTCAAATACTTTAAACATTACTCAGAAAACATGCATGTAAAGACCAACATTTGTTAATTTTGGCAGCAAACTTGAGTGCTTTTATCGTTTAATGGATAGCGTACTTTCATTGACTTTAACTAGAAACGTTAATTGGAATGTTACCCGTCACAAATTGAGGATTACCGGTAAGTCAGTTTTGGTCAAACTAAACTAAACACGTTTTCAGATTCATGGCTTTTTAGTCCACATTTTGATATCCAGATAATCCTAATTTGGTCTTAAATTTGTTTTTAGCGTATTTTAATAAAGATTTCTTGACGTCATTTAAAAGAGGAAACTTCAAATTATATTAAAATTTCAGGATTTCCCAGCTGGTGTTGAAAAACGCTCCACTTGACGCAGAGAATGTGGCAAAAAATTTAAGGCTTTTTAAAATCGAAATCATTATTACTTATTGATGCTGCAGATAAGCGCTTTAAAACAATTATTTGTTTGCTCGACATTATAGTAAAGGTGTGTCTCAGTCTAACTTTTCCTTCATAAATGCACTTTGATGGTCAAATCAGCTGCGTTTCACCTGGGTGGCGCAATGAAATGCATCTGATTTGACGTTTGCTCCAGGAGTTCTGGAGCGACGAAGGTGTGTTGGTATGGCAAGCCAAGTGTCTCAATAATAGCCACTTTTACCTATTAATGAGACACTTGGCTTGCCAAATACTCGATCGCTCTCTAGTGGCTGAAAATGGAATCATCATATCTCAGCCAATAATTGGGTTATAAATACAGTATGGAAAAAACCACAAGTCACTTCGCTGTATAATAATAATAATAATAATAATGTCCTTTTTTGTCATCTGTGTATGTTTCCCATACACAGACGAAATTCGTCTCTGCATTTAACCCAACCACCACCAGGTGGTGCAGTGAGCAGCCATAGAAAGCGCCCGGGGAGCTGGAGAAATAGGTGTGCACTCATAGACACCCCAAGGTGTGTAGTGGCCGGGGCGCGAACCCGCGTCCTTCGGGTCCCAAGTTGGAAGCCCTGCCACTACACCATCTTGGCCCGCAGGGCATGAACATTTATGCCAAAAGGTGTGACTTATGCAGGGAAGAATACGGTAATCAGTTTTAGACATATAACCAATTGTTACCTTACTTTCTGACCCTTTGGTTAAAATCTGTACAGAGGTTTCTGAAATGATTTGCTACACCATCATCATGATGCATGATTATACACCTTTTATGGCAAAATGCATTATTTAAAAGGCAAAAGAAAGGTAGGATTGTACATTTTTGTGGCCACACTGCATGCTTGTCTCTAGATAATTTCATGTTGTAATAACTACACAAAATTTCTTGACCGTCAAAGACACCAACATGTTTGTTTATGTTCAAAGGCCAACTAAAGAGATGAAGTTTTATCTGGAGCTCCTACAAGCTGTGACAGGCTGTAATATGCTGTTCGTGTAGTTTTGTGTTTATCTGGCAGAAAGGCAGCTGAAAACTTATCAGAACTCTGATATCAAAATAAGCACTCCCCCCGTGGATTTAGAAGTGGGTTATCCATACGAGATAAAAGCAGAAAACTCACATGCATCACAGCCTCCAGACAATTTCCTTAGAACAGGAAGCTCATGATTTCTGTCATAAAATACAGCTCGAGCTAAATAGACACAAGAAGAATTATATTTATTGAAAGAGTTTTAGATCATTCAAACTTTCTGCTTGTGTTTTTCTAGATGTCTTTTCTCAGGTATCTGACTCCAAGGGGGTGTTGGTACTGTCCAAATTCGACAGTTTTCTAAGGGAGGTCCTGAAGCTGCCCACTGCTGTACACGAAGGTCCGTCCTTTGGTTCCACACACGCCGTGGCACGCAACTGTTTCCCACAACAGGTACACACTTCATCCATTTGTGCTTTACCACACAGATGTGAACAACTAGTTCTGGCTGTCAGCACACTGCTTGATCTATGAGAAGGTGCTGCTTATAGTAATGAATTTAGTGCAGCGCCCCAGACTGAAGAAGTCCTTTGAATAAAAGATTACCGTATTTTCCGCCGTACACGTCGCACCGCCTTATAAGTTGCATCAGACCAAATATGTCTAATAAAGTGGAAAAATGTATATATACGTCGCTTTGCTGTATACGTTGCATCTATTATGCGTCATCGCTAGGGTTGTAACGATACACAAAACTCTCGAGACGAGACGAGACAAATTACAGAGTTCGCGAGAACGAGACGAGATTTTAATATTAGTTCAAGAAAACTTCAAAGATCGGTTTTATGCCGCAAAAAGGCTTTTATTCTGTTTTAACATGTATTACAAACTCAACTGATGTCTTCATTTTACTGATTGAATCTCCTTAGACCTTAGAACGTTCAACTTTGTTTAAAAAAAATAGATATTCACGCAGGACTTTCCAAAAATTGAACATAAATATCCGCATCAGCACTGAATCTGCAGCCGTCACTCACCAGTGTTGCCAGATTGGGCGGTTCACCGCGATTTTCCTTCTGACTTTTGCGGGTAAAGAGTGCTTTGGGTGGGTGGGACTCTATCTGGCAACACCGGTCACACCGGTGTTTACACGTGTGTCTTTACATTCGGGGCAGCGTCGGCAGCGCCGGGACCCTCCATCAATGTAGAGGCGTCTGCGGCACCGGGACCCTCCATCAGTAGTTGGGGCGTCTTCTATAGCAACTTCATCCGGCGAAGCCATGCTGTCCGTGACGCTGACTTGCTAGGGGCTGCTAGCATTAGCGACTCGCGAGACAACGTTACCTCTCAACGAGAGATATCGCGGGAGTTTAATATCGCGAGATCTCGTACAACGAGATCTCGTTACACCCCTAGTCATCGCTGATGTTAGTTACACGTCTGATCACCCGGAAACGTGGGCCGGTGTGCCAAATATCAATTGGCTGCCAAATGGTGGCAGTGGGAGCGTGCACGGGAGGGCTTTAACAAGAATTTAACAAGATTAACACTTAAAAACAATAATTTGCTTGCTCGACATTCTAGTAAAGGAGTGTCTCAGTCTAACTTTTCCTTAATAAATGCACTTTAATGGTCAAATCAGCTGCATTTCACCTGGGCGGTGCAGCAAAATGAAGCAGATTTGACGTTTGCTCCAGGAGTTCTGGAGCGATACGAAGATGGCCTTGTATGGCAAGCCAAGTGTCTCATTAATAGCCACTTTTACCTATTAACGAGACACTTGGCTTGCCATATTACTTGATCACCCTCTAGTGGCTGAAAATTGTAGTGTTCAATAGTTTCTATGTCAAATATTTCATTAATTTAACCTTTATTTAAACAGCGTAGCCCCATTGAGCCATGAGAACTCATTCGCAAGAGAGACCTGGATGAATCAACGAAATTGCCAGATCTCAGCCAAAAATCGGTTTATAAATATGGGGGGAAAACGCATATATACATCACTTCAGCGCACAAGTTTCAGGGCATGCAAATTATGCAAAAAAACTGACTTATACTCCGGAAAATACGGTATCTGTTTCAACTAAGAAGAGCCTGTCCAGAGGACCTGATTCAACCTTGTTACATTAATTTACCTGGATTATTGAGCACACATCAAGACATTTACCACACGGAGTTATGATGCAGTGCAGCATATTAAAAAATAGAAAACATGGGAGATCAATAGTCAAGCTGGTTGCAGCATTTTGTGTTTACTTTAGAACAATTTTTAATGTGAATGCTTTTATTGTTCTTCAGAAGAGGGTGATGCTCAATATGTTTCTGGACATTGTAGCTGAGCCTCCTGAGTGTCTCATCTGGCTGCCTCTGATGCATCGCATGGCCAACGTGGAGCATGGTATATCCACACACACACACACACACACACACACACATGCACACATCTCACTGTGTCATAGTGAGGATTGGAGCCATTCAAACATTCACTCCTTTGTATGTTGAATAAAAATGTTTTTCCTTCACTTTGGGAAAGGACAGTCTCTAAACAAAAAAACAAGCAAAACAATAAAAACAACTGTATATATATATATATATATATATATATTATAAAAAAAATTTATTCAAATTTATTCATTTTAAAATACAACACAAAACAATCTCACACTTGAGACTGTACAATATAAAAATAAAATGAAGGGTAGCAAAATGAAGAAAAAAATCTTATTATATCTGCCCCCTTTTACAAAAAGTCCTTTCAAACAAAGAAAAAAATCTAACAAGTTATAAATTAAAAAAGAGCAACTCATATACCTGTAATTTTCGAACTAAAAAATAATACACAATATACAATTTCATATATATTTTTGCAATAATTTCGTTTTGATCATATTCTTAAAAATAATCATTGATTTTGCATTTTTAATTTCAGTTTCCAAATTATTCCACAATCCAATTCCTTTGATTGAGGTTGACCGACCCCTCAAACTGGTTCTATATTTTGGTTTTACAAAAATCTCTGTTCCCTTAAGATTATTAACAGCTTTGACGTTTAATGAAATGCATTTGTAAATTCAATGGTAGTTCTTTTTTATTAGCTCTATACATACTCACTTGGTCAAGCTTGACGGAATATTATAATCCACGACGTCATGGAACTTTAACAATTTCAGTTGGTGAAATAATGTGCTTGATGGATGACAATAATGTTTTCTAGTGATTATTCTTATGGCTCTTTTCTGTAGTACAAAAACTACATAAAACTAAATGGATTAACTATGTTGAAGCCATGTTGAATTGAGTTTCCTCAAAATGCTGTTTTGGGTTTTGATGTAAGGCCCGTGATTACTTCTTGAAAGTTTCACTATAATCTGTCCTGTGGGTTATTAGATAGTTTGCTAACTGACAGCGTTGACATTAACATTTAGTGCCAAAGTTTTGAAATATTAAAACAAATTTTTTTTCTCAATAAAAACTTCATACATTTTTATATTTTAGTTTCTTTGAAGTTAAATATATACTTGGCGGTCTGGCTCATCGATTTTTACTTTTTGTTTCACAGTTTATCATCCGGTGACGTGCTCCTTCTGCCGCAGTAACGGCATGACCGGCTTCCGTTACCGCTGCCTCCGCTGTCGGGGTTACCAGCTCTGCCAGAACTGTTTTTGGCGTGGCAACGCCAGCGGCTCCCATAGCAACCAGCACCAGATGAAGGAGCACTCGTACTGGGTGAGTCGGCGTGTGGTTTCAGGCCAGGAGACGCTGTGTGTGCGTTGTGCAGCCGAGTCAGGTCCCTCTTTCAAACTGAAACACTGTTGAATCGTAAACTTCAAACCAACTTATTAATCATCATGTATTTGTCTGAAAAAGTCTAAATGACAATAATACCATATCCAGAATTGCCACAACCGGAGCGGGGGAATGTTTATATTGATTGTTGAATTATTCATGCTCAGTTTTGGCACATCTTGTCTTATTAATGTTTCGGCTGCAGGGCTAAACCTCCCAGTTCAGTTTCAGCCTGTCCATTGGATCCTTCTGACCATGTATTTTCTTCACTGTTCTTATTTGTCTTCAGTGTTGCATGTGACTAAATTTGAATGGTAAAACGTGATAACAGTCAAATTTATAATTTTCACTTACTGCTTTACGTTCCTCCGGATTCCAGGAAATATTTTTTATAAATAACATTTTAACTAAAGCTCATCACTCAAAGGAAATGTCACAGTTTTGATTCATGTGCTGCCACAAACAACATGTCAGAATCTGATCAATAATCATTTGATGGAAGTGTTTTTATCTGACAGGATAATATATTCTTTGATCGTGTAAAGACTGTTTTAGGGAAACATTTTAACGTGCACTGTTATTGTTAAAGTGTGAAGAGTTATGTTTTGTTGCAGGGCACTCTTGTAAATTAAGTTTTTTAATCTCACTGAGTTTTTCCAGGTAAAATAAATAAACTTTAACCTAACTTGTGTGTGTTTTGCGTTCGTAGAAGTCACCGGCGAAAAAGTTTGGCCGAGCTTTGAGCAGGACTCTGGGCTGCGCCTCGTCGAAGGAGCCCCCCCACCCCGTTTACTCCGAGGAGCCAGAGACGACCCTTAACCTCTCCAACATAGTGTACGACATCAGACACACAATTTAACGATAGTGACCTTTGAGTTTTTACCAAACTGTGCTTTTAGCTCGGCTCTTTAACTGACATTACCGCAGTCACTTGTGATGAACTTCTAATATATTTTAGCATCACGTGTCCAATGTCATCTGATGGACATTGTTTTATTAACAATATATTAGTAAAGATTTGGCCTTTCTTACATCTTCGAAAATGTTTTAGTGTGTGTCAAGCGCTCCAGTTACTGTGAGGTGTCCGCACTTGAAGGACCAGGACCAGACTTCCTTTTTCACTCAGCTTTCCTTTTTTATTCCAACAGTTGTACAGATGATACAGTTGATTTAGTCAACAGTGGTTACAACTAGTCAGGTGTTCAGCTAATCAGATGATCAGTTAATCAGCTTTTCAGAATGTCAGGTGTTCAGCTAATCAGATGATCAGTTAATCAGCTTTTCAGAATGTCAGGTGTTCAGGTGAAAAACCTTCAAACAGAAACACAAATAAATTAAATACTTTGCTACAAATTTATACAATAAATGCTCAGATAAATATTCAATAATTACTTGAATAGACTTATCTTTTATGCAGAACAATTTATATAGAACAAACATTTACACATTCAGTGATTACTCAAATTAATTTTGTCTTCCTCCACCTAAAAGAAACAGATCCAAAAAGCACCTTAAAAACTCCAATCAATGAGCTTACCGATAGTCCTTTAAGTTTAAAGTCCCTTTCCTCACAGGTTTCAAGTCTCTGTGTCTGCTGCTGCCCGCCCTGCTTGCTGTGTTTTTTACAGCATGGCTGGTTTGCTGTTGTTCTTATAGTGCTGGCACGAGCTGCCAGCTGATTTAAATTAAGCTCACCTTGTCAGGCCTCACAGACATGCTGCTGTGCAGAGCATGTGCAGTGTGTGTGTGGTGCGCACGGTGTGGGCGGCGCCAGGTTGCCGTGACACCTCCCACTCGATCCTTATGTGGTAAACACAGAAAGATCGTACCTTTTCCGTCGAGCTAGTCACACTTTACTTGATCTTCAACCGGTACAAGGACAACAAGGCGCCGGACATCCCGATGCAGTATGGTACTTTGGTAAACTGTCTTGGGATCTCTGGTGACAGGTTTCGGAGTCTTCAACAAAACACTGGAACTTGGAGAGACTTTCACATAGACATCTCGGACGACACCTCTGGGATCTGGATTCACACTGATAACTTTTGCAAGCTTGAACTGCCCTCTTAGTGCGTTTTGGTCGCAGAGCCAAACTATGTCTCCAACAGCAACATTTCTTTCAGTAGTGTGCCACTTACTGCGAATGAAGAGGTTTGGACCAGCGAGCTGGCTCCAGGACTTCCAGAAGTTGTTGACCATGTTTTGCATTTGTTGGAGTCGTTTGAAGGGGTAGACAGTATAGTCAATACTTTTAAAGTCACCATTCTGTGTAGCTCGTCCAAGTAGTAAAGTGTTTGGTGTGATGTACTGGATTCTCTCTTCTGTACTCTGAATTTTGGCGTCAATAGGCCTTTCGTTGGCAAGGTTGGCAGCTAACTGGAGTACTGTAAGGAACTCACTGAAGGTAAGACCTTCTACATTACCAAGACTTTGGAGTGCTTTTTTGGTAATCCTGACAGCAGCTTCGGCAGCTCCGTTCCGGTGAGGAGAGTCAGCTGGCAGGATTTTCCATGTCCAGTTGGTTTCATTTTTGGCAGCATACTCTTCAAGTGACTCTCGATTCTGTTCTCTCAGGTAAGTATACATTTCCTTTAATACAGGTTTTGCTCCAACGAAGTTGGTACCAGGATCAGACCAGATTTTCCGAGGATGGCCTCGGACTGCGGTGAACCTCTGGTAAGCCAGCAGAAAGCTTTCTGTAGATAATGTATTTGCCATCTCAACATGAATAGCTCGGCTGGACATGCAGCAAAACACAACACCCCAGACTTTCATTGTCACCCTCTTTCTGACATCATCCTTCACATGGTAAGGTCCAAATAGGTCGATGGATGTGAACTCAAATGGTGCAGAAGGAGTTGACCTCTCTACAGGCAAGTTTCCCATTATTTGCTTGCAGGTTCTTGCTTTTGCTTTCTTGCAAATGATACACTTGTCAACAACCTTTTGGGCAATAATTCTTCCCCTGATAACCCATGCTTTCTTCCTCATCCGCAGAAGGGTTCCTGCCACTCCATAATGTCCCTCGCTGTGTGCTTCTCTGGCTAAGAGGGTGGAGATCCAAGCTTGGAATGGTAAAAGAGGAACAGCTTTGCGGTCTTCGTTGAAGTTCTGAATTCGACCACCACAAACTAGAAGTCCAATTGTCTGATCTCTGTAGACGACTAATCTGTCTGTTGTAGTGTTGGGGAAGTTCACACCCATTTGTGCTGCAAGACAGAGATCTCGGAACACATCTCGTCTCTCACTGATTGAAAGGATCCCCGATGATGGTACTGCCTCCCACTTTTCTTGATCTGTGACCTTGACTTTCAGGAACTTTTTTGCTGCTCTCCAGATCCATGCCACAGTCCCAATCAGTCTTCTCAGGTTGCTGAAGCGTTTTTCATCAACTAGGCTCAGGATTACTTCTCCAGCAGGTGGTCTTGTGGACACTTCATGGGCTGGATCTTGGGCTGCCTTCAAGTGACCTCTGGTCAGAATGGCTACAAATGTCTTTTTCTGGATTTTTTCAACTTTATCTCGAGCTTGTGCAGCAACATCTTTGGCAGATCTTTTTGGCCACTTATCATCAGGAAGTTGGAGGAACTTTGGACCTAACTGCCACTCGGAGTCCTCAGTCAGGGCTCCAGGACTGGCCCCTC
>JBBPBX010074812.1:0-13704 GCA_038048925.1 Garcialebias charrua
AAGTCATCTTCAAGAGCTGGAAAGCTCCATCTGAATAAATTCCTTCAAGGAAGCTTTTATCTTGAAAAGCCAAACCGGAACTGAGGTCGTTACTTCGGTGAGGTGGAAGCTGTCTTGTGAGCGAGCCGTTGCCAAAAATGGACGCCAGTCGCCTGTAAGCCGTAGCACAAACGGACAGTTTGTGCACGTGAGGTTGGGACAAGTTTACCGAAGCGAGACCAAGAATCTTCGCACAGGTAAAACGTCGATGTCCATTCGACCGAGTCGAGCGGAAGCCGCCGGAGAGCTGCCATGTTTCTGGTTAAAACACATCAAGATAATGCCTCTCCTCATCTTCCATCTTCTTTAATCTTCCATTTTCTCTTCAATGAAACTTTCTTATTTGATTTTTTGATTTGATTTGATGTTTATTCATTCATTTTAAAAGAACAATACAAGACAGTTTCATCAGATACAAGAATACAAGTAGGATAAAATGAAAGGAGCAGAAAGAAGATGAAATCTTAATATATCTGCCCCTTATTTCACAGTTTGTTCAACCAATGATAACCTTCAAACTACATCACAGAATGAATAATTCTACTTAATTTTTCTAACTGTAATACACAAACTACATCCCAAAATGAATAATTCTACTTAATTTTTCTAACTGTAAACTTTCTTATCTTAAGTAACTAAACTTTAAGTTATTGTGCCAGCAGAGATATAAGTTATTAACACCCATAACTTGTGTTCTGTTGTTCCTATGAAATTACGGACTCGTGTTTTCATCTATGCTGAAGTAAGTTATAGGAAATTTCGATCGATCCAAACACGTACAAATGTGTGATGTAATTTAATGATTCTATTAAATAAATGGCCAGTCCTGCTGTACCAACATAAGTTTAACGTTTCCTGTGAATTACATCTGGTCTAGCCACAGAATTATTGATATTAATCTAAAAAGAGAGAACTCGTGAATATTGATGATGAGTTTGTGTCAGATAAAATCTACTCAAATCTTTCATCTGGAATATTATACAATCAGCAAAACTGACTAGTATTATATCCCTACATATGACAGTGAGAGGACTGAAGAGAGGAGACAGGAATATAAGGAGATGGGACATAGAGCAAAGAGGGAGGTGGTAAAGGCGAAGCAGAAGGTGTATGATGAATTGTATGGGAAGCTGGACACTAAAGAGGGCGAGAAGGATTTGTACCGATTGGCGAGACAGAGGGATCAGGCTGGAAAGGATGTGCAGCAGGTTAGGCTTGCTAAAGATAGGAATGGTAATGTTCTAACAAGTGAGGAGAGTGTGACAGGAAGATGGAAGGATTACTTTGAGGAGCTAATGAATGAAGAGAATGAAAGGGGAAGAAGAGTAGAGGTCATAGAAACTGTGGACCAGGAAGTGGGAAAGATAAGTGAAGATACATTTCGGAAAGCTTTGAAATGAATGAAGAAGAGAAAGTCCCTGATGACACACAAGCAGAGGTTTGGAAATGACTTGGAGAGATGGCAGTGAGGTTTTTGACTCAAAGATGTAATGGAATATTTGAGGGTGAGAAAATGCCTGAGAAATGGAGAAGAAGTGTGAAAGACTGGTACATGTATTTTTATTTTTTGTATGTTTTTTATGTTTTTTATCATTTTAATTGACTTGTCTTTTATGTTATTGTACAGCACTTTGGTTGACCTTATGGTTTTTGAAATGTGCTATACAAATAAAGTTGATTGATTGATTGATTGATTGATTGGTGCCCATTTTTAAGAACAAGGGTGATGTACAGAGTTGTAGCAACTACAGGGGAATTAAGTTGATGAGCCACACGATGAAGATCTGGGAGAGAGTTGTGGAAGCTAGACTAAGACAAGAGGTGACTATCTGTGAGCAGCAGTATGGTTTCATGCAGAGAAATCGCAACACAGACCATCTTTGGTCTGTGAAGGGGGCGTACACGGCGAAGCCACGCCCACCGATCGGGGCTTCCGACCATCGCTCCCTGCTATTGGTCCCTAGACAGCTCCCCCCACTCCGACGTTCGATGCCAGAACAAAGAGTGATAACATCGTGGCGCCAAGATAGTTCCCCCATGCTAAGAGACTGCTTTGAAAACACAAACTGGTCTGTCTTCAAAGAGGCAGCTACGAATGGAAATTCAATTGACCTGGAGCTTTATGCTTCCTCTGTCCTGGGTTACATCAGTACATGTGCTGAAAATGTATCCATAAGAAAGTGTGTTAAATTTTACCCCAATCAAAAACCCTGGCTAAATAAGGATGTCCGCACCCTGCTGGCAGCAAGGGACACTGCATTCAAGTCTGGAGATACTGAGGAGTTGAAAAAGTGCAGGAGAGAACTGGATGATGGCATAAAGAAGGCCAAAGCCGCGTATGCACAGAGGATCGAGGGACAGTTCACCTCACATGATCCAAGGAGCATGTGGCAGGGCATCAAATGCTTAACAGACTACAAGGGCAAAAGCAAACAATGCCCCAGGGACCCATCCCTGCCTGATGCCCTCAATAAGTTTTATGCACGTTTTGATGATCCAAACAGACCAACTAGCACCAGACTCACCTCATCACCAGACGAGGAGCACCTCAAAGTGACCGCAGCAGAAGTGAGAGGCAGTCTCAGAAGGATCAACCCTCATAAAGCTACGGGTCCAGACAACATCCCAGGGAAAGTTCTGAAGGAATGTGCGGACCAGCTCTGTGAGGTGCTGGCTGACATCTTCACCACCTCACTTGCACTGGAGTCAGTTCCCACCTGCCTGAAGACCGCCACCATCATCCCAGTCCCAAAAAGCTCCACAGTGACTGGTCTGAATGACTACAGACCGGTGGCTCTCACCCCGATAGTCGCTAAATGTTTTGAGAAACTGGTCATGTCCCACATCAAGACAGCCGTCAACATCAACGAGGACCCTCATCAATATGCATATCGTGAGAACCGATCAACAGAGGACGCCATCTCCTCCGTGGTCCACACTGCTCTCACCCACCTGGATCAGAAGGACTCATACGTGCGTCTGCTCTTTGTGGACTTCACATCTGCCTTCAACACCATGATCCCCCAAACTCTGATAGACAAACTATCCACACTTGGACTAAGCCCCTCTATTTGTAACTGGGTCTTAGACTTCTTAACAGACAGACCACAGTCCGTGAAGATCCACAACTTCTCCTCCTCCACCATCACCCTCAGCACTGGCTCTCCTCAGGGATGTGTGCTGAGCCCTCTTCTGTTCACTCTGCTCACATATGATTGTATAGCCACACATCCAGGCTGTCATATTGTTAAGTTTGCAGATGATACAGCTGTGGTGGGATGCATCACAGATAATGATGAATCCAGCTACAGACAGGAGGTGGAACATCTGGAGAGCTGGTGCAAAGAGAACAACCTTCACATGAATGTGAAGAAGACGAAGGAGATGATTGTGGACTTCAGAAGGAACAAACACACCCACACCCCACTGTATATAGGTGGATCTGCGGTGGAGGTGGTCTCCAGCTACAAATACCTGGGTGTACACTTGAATGATAACCTCAGCTGGAGCAATAACACCACCAGCCTGATCAAGAAAGGTCATCAGAGACTCTACTTCCTCAGACGGCTGAGACGAGCCGGTCTGAGAAGCCCAGTCCTCACCTCGTTCTACAGGTGTGCAGTGGAGAGCGTCCTGTGCTCCAGCATCAACGTGTGGCATGGAGGCTGCACAGTTGCAGAGAGAAAAGCTCTGCAGAGAGTGGTGAAGGCTGCACAGAAGTCTGTGGGAGTCAGTCTCCCCACCATCACAGACATTTACACCTCCAGATGCAGAAAAAGAGCCACCTGCATCATGAAAGACCTCACTCACCCAGCACACTCACTCTTTGCACCACTCCCCTCGGGACGGAGGTTGAGGAGCATCAAATGTAGAACCACTAGACTGAGAAACAGCTTCTACCCTGAGGCTGTCAGACTCATGAATAAATAAATAATAAGAATAAACACTGCAAAATGTCACATCATACTGATACTGTACTGATCTGTTTCTTGTTGCTGCGTTCATCTGTGACCATCTGCTCATGTTCGTGCTGCTGTTTATAATGATGTTTTTCTACTACATTAGGGCTTAGTGTATTACTAGCTGATGTGATGTCTCTCTTAGTTAATCCTAGATGTTATTATTGTATTTCTCTTGCATTTGTTGTTGGATGTAACTGGGACCCTGTGTACATAATCTCGTTTTCAACACATGTACTACATGCGGTGTAAATGACAATAAATTCTCTCTGACTCTCTGACTCTGACTCTGACTTTGCTTTGAGGATGCTCGAGGATGATGGAGACATACAGAGAGGGTCAGAAATAATTTTATTTGATTTTAGTTGCCTATTGCATTCACATTGCCACTACGGTCAAATATGTAATATTCAATTAGTCAAATATCAACCATTTCCAAGACTTAATGGAGCCATAATGTAAATAAATGGAAGAAATGCAGGAAGTAAAAGAATAATCTGAGTTGAATCAATTGAATTTAACGTGAGCTTCTCTCAGACATCAGTGAAACTATAACTAACTACTGGAATTGTTTTAAGTGTCTGTCAGTGTCTTTAAAAGTCATATTACCCTAGTTACTATTTGGTGAAGTGTATTTAATGGAATAGCTCAGAAAAGCTAATAAATATGTTCAGGTGTCTTTCTGTTGCGTTGATACACAGAAAATAAGCTTGTGCTGAGTCAGAAACTCACCATCTGGTCCTGACCCTCGGGGAACCTGCATTCATCAGCAAATTTCTTCTCCAAAACCCAGATTCAGGAAGGGAGAAGGATCAGAGGTGAACACTAGCTGCAGTGTGCGCCAAAGTCCATCATCATTGTGCAATTTTCTCATAATAAGTGTCTGATCATAGCTGCCTCCTGTTGGTGGAGACCGCTGTGACACGTCTGGACTTTATGGGGTTTTGTCACATGGAGTATAAACTGGAGAGCAGAAAACAAAAAGCAGGGATGTACAACAAACTGAGCTGGAACTAAAGAAACCACTAATTATTTCACCTATTACCGTACTATTCAATTTCTAACCTTTAATCCCCCCCCCCCCCCTCAACTTAAAGGCATTTTGTCATTTGTGGAAATTTACACTTGGATTAGTGACGAAAATACACAACCACTTGAATTCTATAAGGTCACTTTGAGCAAAAACATTCACAGAAAAACTGAATAAAATTTAATCCAAGGAAGAAGCTTCATAAAGTTCAAACTTCAGAGACATTTTTTAACTAATTTAAAGTATAAAACTGTTCATCTTAAATGTTCGTTTTGGTATAACAATGTGTAATTATGTTACACAATATAATTAATTTTATTGTGTACTATAAATTAATTAATTTTTAGTACAGTAAATGCTAATTGTGTTTTTTGTTTACGCCAACTTTAACTCATATTTATTATAATAATAATAATGAATTCAATGTATAACGCACTTTTCATTAATGAAAATCTCAAAGTGCTAATTTCTTCTACTTATATAACTTGTATTGTCAAAACAGGTTCAGTGTCAAGGTTCAACGTGTCTTTATTGTCATTCGCATCACATGTGGTGCATGAGGTGAAATGGAATTGTGTAATCAAGGTCCCAGTTACATCCAACAATAACAAGTATAAAGTGTAAAAAGAAACAGTAAACAAGGATCTAAGATATACGCTAATCACTAATAGTGCAAAACAATACACCGAACAACGGCAGCACGAACATGAGTCTGTGTGAGCAGATGAGTACAAATCAATGAATACAGCAGCGTGGAATAATCAGCAGCATGAGATCAGCTGCATGGATAATCAGCAGCACATATCACTAATCAAAGTTGCATTACAGTGATTTTGTTAACATGAGACAGTTTACCTTTTGAAATGTAAATATATATATATATATACAGTATGTGTGTTCCTTCTTTTAAATCTATCAGATTTATTTGTCTTGGGAATTCCCTTTAAAACAATAGTTAAATTCATGTGTAATTTCCTACTTTAACTTTCATCAACACCAAAATTACTGGATGGTTATTTTGGTTTCTGCAACTGGTTAGATTCACACGACGAGGCACAGCCATCGCACAGGAGAAACTGATATGATTGTTTACTGTTGGCTGCAACTATCAAGCTGTGAAATCCTTCATTTTCTACAGCTGATAGCTGTTGGTCATTAATTATGATGAAGTTTAGCAACTTCTCGGTGAACATTTGAGCTTTGTGGCTTCAGCGGTGTGTTTTTCTTGTTCAATCCGGGGCAGGCACTCTGATTTCGGTCAGCCGCTCTCAGCCTGTCCCTCCTACAAGACGGACAGACAACGAGTCGGACTGGACGCAGCTGGACGCGGTCGGTCTCCCTGTTTCGGTTCAGCGAGAGTGGCGTCCCACTGAAGCCCCAGAGCTCGAATTTCCAACGTAAAACTAACTTGACCACAGTTTAATGTGGCGCTATGACTCTGCAGACATTGCACGTTGCTGTCTTGCGGTGTTTAGTGTAAAATACTTCCACACAGCGGACATGTTACGATGAAAAGTTGGCTAGCTGTTAGCTACAGTGCTACTCACTTAGTCCTCACATTGTAGCTGGCTGCAAACTATGAAATGGATTTCCTGAATGTGATGTGAGGCGGTCTATTACTCTGGGTTCATGAGACATGACTCCGGTTCGGATTGGCCCCACCCCAACTACCGTTGCATTGTGGGGAATGTAGTGTTGGTACGTGCAAAACACCAGCGGGCGGCTGTGGCCAGCGGGCCATTTCTAAAAGTGATTAAATATAATCCAGGGGGGCAAAAATAATTAATTTGCGGGCCGGCACTTTGACATATGTGCCTTAGAGATCTGAGCACCTTTTAACAGGTGACAAAGTTCATGCTCAATCATCCAGGTATCAAATCCAATAATTCTCAGTCAGGTCATCTGGACAGTTTCTTTTTATAGAGATGTTTCATCCTCTATCTATCCGGAGGGCTTCATCAGTCTGAGGAGTTCCAGTAAACTGTTTCCCCACCAAGCAGTAAACTTCTTAAAGTGCAACTGCACACAGGTTGAGACGGTAACTCCTCCCCCAGACCATTTTCAAAATTTCCCTCAAAATGGGCGTGTCGAGAGTCAAGCAGGGGAGGAGGTTGTGGGTTGTCCTGTGTTCACGCCCCCTCTAGTGGTGAACTCTCACCCCTCCCCAAGTTTAGATTTCAAAATGGCGGATAGTCGCGTCTTCAGTAAGTAAATGCCTAAACTTGTACTAAAATAACAGTTCTAAAATGTTGTTGCGTGTATTTAATCACACACAGCTTAAGCGTATGCTTCTGAACACATGAAAAACCTGTGTTTAGCTGCATGGCATGCGGTGTACGGTTGTGTTTTTGTCTTTGTTTGGATCACAACGGAGTTGTAGTCCAGCTGCAGTGACTTTAATTCACCACATCTTATTACTTAGCACATTACAAAAGTAACGTTTCATAATATATTTTATTTTAAAATATTGATTTCATCTACCCTCGTTTTTTTTGACGTTTTGGCTTAATTTTAATATGCAACCTAGAACTGAACACACATTGTTTTTTGAATTGACTATAAATGAGCACTAAACAGTGGTAAAATATTTTATTTGTTTTCCAAAGATCCGTGTTTAGAAACATTCTATAAGCTTGTATGATATATTTGTTAGGACGTGCATACAGTATATGTTTAAGCTATGTGTCAGCTAATCAAAACTGAGCACAGCTGGTAAGATTTATGAGAAATTATATTTTTTCAATGCAAACCAAACAAATTGCAATGAATTTAACAATACTGTATCCTTTCAAATGTTTTTTTCAGAGAACTGTGATGACTCAAGCACCCATGCAGCAGCCACGCAGAGTAAGACGATCCCATGATGATGCAGAGTCTCGGCCAGAGCTGCTGCTTCTCCTGAGACCTGCATCCACGACAATGTTGGTACAGCTGAGACCCTGGTGTTTGTTTCTGGCTGGCAGGTGCAGCATCCTGAAGGTGGTTGGGACTGCTTTCTCTTCTGTCCACTGCATCCATACAGAGGAGCTGGAGGTGGTGTCCCGTGTGACACGACACAGAACCTTTTGTTGTTTTGAATTAACTTACTGTTAATAAAATGAATCATAAACAACTAGTTTTTGTAATCAATTTCTTTCTTTCTTTATTTTTTGCCTCATGCATGAGGACAAATCTGGGACACGATGCAGCGGTCGACTTCCCACTCCATCCCGACCCTGGATATTTGCAGTCCTGAAAAGAGAAAAGATCAAAAGTTTAATCTGAGTAAATGTAACATTTTAATGGAGAAAGATGTTGATTCAAAATTTCACAGTGTCAACAAATCCCCAAAATGTTGGGACAGGTAGCAATGAACAAATAAACAAGAATTAATGTTGCATAAACTTACTTTTTTTATATGTCCGCCATAATAAAAGTAATAAATAAAATAATAAATAAATAAATAAATAAATCATAATAATTAAATAATAATATTAATACCTGCAGACAGAGGGTAGGGTACAAAAGTAATAAATAAAACATGAATACAGTACCTGGTGAATCAGCTCTCATGTCACCTCCAAAGTGACATGTCAACATGTCTCCTTGATGCTTGATGTCTGTGAAGCACGGCTCAGAGATTCCCTGGATGTGGAACGCCTCATGGAGCTAAAAACAAAAAACAAATTTTAATCACCTTACAAACAAGCATACTGTACTTGAGAAACATTACTGTTTTCACTTTGTTGATCTGTCAAACAGATGACCCAGTGCAAAATAAATACTGCTGCCCATGATACTCATTCACCAAGTACATATTATTTTATAAATACCTTTGATCCACAACATTATTTGCAGCAAAAGAACACCGTGTCTAAAACATCGTAACTAGTACAACAGCTAAAATTACCAACAGCTAGTCTCCATTGTTTTTTGATGTCGCGGTCTTCCTTATCTGAGTTCATAAGAGTTCACACACTCTGCGGTGTTCATAAGAAACACTAGATTTTTAGCATTTAAACACAACTACAACACAAACTAACATTGATCAGCAACAGATGAAAACGCCGCAACCTTATGTGGGGCCACACCGAAGCAACGCTGCAGGCCGCAATAAACAGCACATGAAGAAACACGTCATATACTCAAAAGATAAATTATGGAATGGAAAGGTGTAAGATGGTACTCACCTCCAAACGGATTGTAACCTGATGGTGTAAGGGTGGGTGAACATCAGTTTGAAAAGCTATTCTTGGAACAGCTTCGCTCATCAATGCTAATGCTATGTTGCTAATCGCTAATCCAACCCCTGAACTCTGGAGGGGAGTGACCTTCTCGGGGGCGTGGCTCCACTTTTATACTCCGGCAGCAGAGGCTGTGACGAAATCGTGCGAAAATACGTCACTGTGCGAAACCTAGACCAACAAGAAAATTAAGGTGCAATAACCTCTGTTCAACCCATAGGGCTACAGTGAACACGTTTTTAGACCAAATATTGCCAATTTTAACTAATACGCAAAATACATGAAAATTTACACAGAAATAGTGCTAGAAAACATTTTAAACATATTCTAGGGAGTTTATCAGCTAAAAAAAGTTAAATTTGGGTTTAGTTTCACTTTAAGTGGACCAACCAGTTTGCTGGAGCTAGGATGGTTTCTGGGAGCCGCCCTGTCCCTCATCGACTCCGTAGCTGGAAACCCAAATTATGTAAAAATAAACAAATAAATACTTGAAATTATCGTGGGCCCTCTATTAAAGATTAACTTTTTGAATGGAATTATGGAAGTTAAACAACTTTTCCTAGCCTGGCCCTCGCCTTCCTGCACAGCTCCGCTCAATTCTCATTTCCCTTCACTGCACAGTCTGGGACTTTACCCACCCACTAGGATTTCTCCGGTAGATTTTTGTTCGGACCAATCAGAGAACAGAAGGGGCGGAGTTTTGGACCCTAACCCACGCCCCCACCAGTCCCAGCGCGCAGCGTCCTATAAAAGGGCTCTGCCAGCGCTCAGTCAGCGAGCAGCGCATGTTCTCATTCAAAGCGATGCAGAACTGGTTTATATGTGACACAAATTTATTAATTTCCCCTTCTTAATCCCTTATCTGGAGTTTTCTTTTGTTTTTTTTCCCCCAAAAGTTAAGTAATCGCTCCCTCGTCCTCCTTCTCCTCCACCTTCCTGCTGAGTAAAATGAACACGGAAATGCCTCAGGTTGTCACGAGAATTAAACTCGGGTTTTAGTTGCTGACCGAGTCCCATCAGATTTTCTGGTGTTTTGGTGAGCTGGACCAGCGATCCATGGTTTGATTTTATTGAACGTTTTATATAAACACAGAATTTGCGCAGCGAGAGCTGCAAGAGGCGGAGCAGCTGTCAAGTTCACCAGCACGGCATCATTCAAAGCGATGCAGAACTGTTTTATATGTGACACAAATTTATTAATTTCCCATGCTTAATCCCTTATCTGGAGTTTTCTTTTGTTTTTTTCCCCCAAAAGTTAAGTAATCGCTCCCTCGTCCTCCTTCTCCTCCACCCTCCTGCTGAGTAAAATGAACACGGAAATGCCTCAGGTTGTCACGAGAATTAAACTCGGGTTTTAGTTGCTGACCGAGTCCCTGCAGATTTTCTGGTCTTTTGGTGAGCTGGACCAGCGATCCATGGTTTGATTTTATTGTATTAAAACGTTTTATAACATATAAACACTGAGTTTGTGCAGCGAGAGAAAAGCTGCAGGACTCCTGGAGCAGGGGGCGGAGCAGTTGTCAAGTTCACCAGTGCACGGGGGGTGGCTCTGAGGGGAGGGAGCAGAATGCTTTCCCTGTTCAAAATATCCAATGGTTTTGTTCCTAAGCAGAGGCCACGCCTCCAGCAAGAAACGTTTCTCTATGGGAAAAGTCCAGACCCTAGTACGAAGCGAAGTGAAGGACAGGGTCTGGTTACAACCAGGCTAAACTTTTCCATGATATTCTATTTTTTTGGAAATTGTCTGTATTCCAGAAAATACTGTATTTGTGGATATTAAAACTAAAACTTTTTGAATTTTATCTGTACAGTACAGATGTTAAGTTTTCTAAGAATGTTTGATGGTGGTTGTTTTTATATGATTTTATTCTAACTTTTTTCATTAATTCATTAGAATTTATTCTTTAACGCCTGGAATTAACACGGTTTAATAAAATAATTTCAGGGATTTGAATTTAACATGACTTCAAAGTAAAACAAACGTGACAAGATGTTCATAAAATAGCATGCACAAAAAAAAAAGACGCAAGCAATAGGAACAAAGCTATTATTGCACAAGCACGAATGTTTAACAAAATGTTTAGTGAAGAAGCATGAAATGGAAATAAATTTCAGAAGAGGGTGTTTATTTCGTCCATGAAGACTACAGGAAGCCCGAGCAGGAAAACCTGGATGGGTGTGTTAAATCTCTGCAGGAATCTGGCAGAAATGTTTGGAAAGCTCACAAGCCTTTGGCTCGTGGACAGACGGTGCAAGTCGCTTTGAAGATGAACATCACCGTTCAGGAATATGAACCTAATCGAAGGGGACGTGGCTGCAGCTCTTTATTCTGCAGCAGACTTGTATCGTAAATTGCTGAGGCAAAGGATTCAGACAAGAATAAGAAGAAAGGCAAAAACAAACATCAATAGATTTCACTTAAAAATAATAACATGTACATGCTGCAGAAGAAATTTTTTTTTTTACTTAACCAAAACTGCAACAAGAACAGAATGTTAGTAAAACCTGCACAACTGTAGAGCAAAAGGAAGAGGTGGATTTTTAGCTTTTAGTGGTTCTGGAGAAGAAACATCAAGGCTTAGTTTGTTGTGTAATCTTCTGCCTTTATCAATACAGGTAGTCCTTGACTTACGAACGAGTTCCGATACGGCCGTTCGCAAGTCGAAAATCGCCGTAAGTTGGAAAACACACGAGTGAGATATTTTTTTGCAGGTGCTAAGGGGGGGCTAAGCATTTTACTGAGGATGCTATGAAGGATAATTTGTTCTTTCAGTTCTCAAGGTCAATGTGTGTCATTCACATCACATGTGGTACATAAGGTGGAACGAAACTATGGACAGGGTCCCAGTTACATCCAACAAAAATACAAATTGTAAAGAAAAACAGTAAAAAAGATCCGAGACATGAAATAAGAAATACACTAAACTAAAAATACACTAAGCACTACTAGTACGAAACAATGCGCCAAACAACAGCAGCACGAACATGAGTCTGTGTGAGCAGATGAGGACGAGTGAACACAGCAACATGAAATAGATCAGCAGCATGAGATCAGCAGCACATAACCAAATGGTATTACAGTGATTTGTTTTCACAGTGATATTTCAGACTAGGGGTTCATGAGGTAGAAGCTTGTAGCCATAACGAAGGGTGAGATGGAGGAAGAAGGATGACACCTTTTCCATCTCAGCCCCACTACATTTGTTTTATTTATTTTTCATTCATTAAAGTTTGGCACCCACTGGTCAGTTTACTGACCAACAACAACTTAATCAATATATTCTACAAAGTACTTCAGTGACTGATTCTGATTAGTAAAGGGTGAATATGTTATTACAGGGAGTTCTATACCAGAACAAATGAATAATCATCCGAATAAAGTTGTCTTTTAAGTTTTATTACAAAAATAATCAAACTAAAAATCAACAACAATAACAAACAAGCAATAATAATAAATCAGTCAAGGCTAATTCTCTTGTCTAAGGCAAAATGAACTCTTTGAGCAGGAATTATTTCAGTTTTATACGCGCATGAATTTAGATGCAGTGAGGCTATTTTAATAAAGTTTATTTTGGATTTTGGTTAAAAGTAGTTATTTAATGTGACCAGATAAGTCATTTATTATCACTGCAAGCCAGGAAATGATTTATCAAGTTGTATTAGCTAAAAATGGCATAACCAGAGGCATCATGTCACCAGTTTCTGCTCCTTACTGGGTCAGTGTTGAGAGCATCACTCATCTTTGTGGGCTTCAGCTGGTGGATCAGATTTTTTGTTTTTTTTACTCGATATAATCACTGATTTTTTTTTTTTATTAGTTGTGTTTTGCGAGGAAAATATCACAACAACCACATGTTAAAGAATATTAACTCAGATGAAAAAGAAAATAATCTGATATTTTCTTGGGGGTGCTAAGGGGGTGCTGTGACTTTTCCAGGGGGGGCTATAGCACACCCTAGCTCCCCCCTGGAGCCGCCTCTGTTTGAACATGAACGCACATCGGTACAATCCAAGGGAATTTAACAATATGTGTCCATATCCTGATGCATGCTCAATAATCCAGGCAGAAAAATCTATAACAAAAGTTAAGTCTGGTCTGGTAATATGTGTCCATCATAATTGACTTCATTCACACAGATGCAACACTTGACTGGGTTGAGCTGAGCTCATTTTCTTGTTCGGCTGAGAGTGACTTGACAAAGTGCTGGTGGGGTCTATCTGAAACTACCCACTCATCCTGAAATGCACAAGTGCCTTTAGAAAACATCCAAGTATGGTACGTCATGGTACGGTATGTCATTTGGCTAGGGGTTTTTCTCTTTGTTGCTTGCAGTGGAGATTGTATACACAACGTTTACCAGCTCAAAGGCATTGCAAGTTTTGTAGTTCAGAATTGGTGGGTTTGGGTTCTAGGTCTAATAGATATTTGACATTACAGTATTTGCATCCAAAA
>JBBPBX010074813.1:0-17492 GCA_038048925.1 Garcialebias charrua
CTGTCAATTTACATGTATGTGTTACCTCAGTATGAAATTTACATACCCGGTATGTTGGTGCGTGACTCACTGTTATAACTCCACGCGCACACAGTCTGTTTCATTGAATTGATAAAGCTCCTCGGATGAGAAGCGAAACGTCTTCTGTAACAAATAAAGTCCAGTTGATCTTGTATTGAACGCCTTTTTTGATAATAGACAAATGTAAAATATGTTAAAATCATTGTCCACTTGATTTGGCGAATCAAGCTGCCATGGGGATCGAACCCATGACTGAACGTCTGGTATGACAACCCTACGGCTTCCAGTGAGCAAAACACGCCTATTGTACAACCCGAGCAGCTTCTTTTAAATACATAAGGGATAAGTCACAGACGTCTTATGATCAGAAAAAGGCGTTTTTTAGTAATGCTTCGGATTGAAATAAATAATCAGAAAATAAAAAAGTCTTCTCATTGTCCTTAGTTGGACACAACAGAACGTATAGCTCTGAGAGTTTGAGCTAATATGGGCTAACAGCACCAGTGCACAATAACAGTCTATGAGTCTGATTTATGAACGAAGCTGTGCAAATTTATTATCATAAGAGTAACTGTGCAAAGTTTATGTGATTATAAATTTTATGGTTATAAAAAGTGTATTACATTAATACAAGCAGCAGAGTAATTGACAATTGTTGTTTTGTCCATAAAAATATCGGCAGCTTGTGTCCCTTGGGACCTATGCATCTGAATACCATTGTTCACCTTTAACCTGGCTTTTTTTTTTTTTTTCATTCAACCTTTATTTAGTCAGGCTTGTCATTTCATTCAACCTTTATTTAGTCAGGCTTGTCAGTCTATATGACTCCTACCGAGCTCATGAACAAGGCACGCAGATGCATCCTGGGTTGACATCCTTTACATCTGTTATCCAGGCCTATTGACATCCAAGGGCAAGGAACTGGTTAGTTGCCACGTCCACACAAGCTGCCTTGAAAACTGAATGACGCTCATCGCCTTTTATGTGGGTCTAATGAACTACGGTTTTCACTCACGGTTGCAATGAGGAAAAAATTCTGGCTTCAAATTCAATATAGCCTGAAAAAAAAAAACAGAATGCCTGAATAGTTTTGCACAGCTTACTTTCTTGTTTTTATTTATTTTTAGCTGTTTTAGCAGTTGAAGAACGTGATGCATGATGGGAAAACAAACGGCTGCATGACGTCATCTTCCGCTCTTCGGCTTTGAGCTTTGTTTTTTTTTGTTTTTTTAATTAAAAACAAACAGAACAGTACATTCTGTAGTACATTCATACATAAACAAAAATATATACAAACTCTCGTGAATGATAACATAACTACAATCTACAAGCTAGGGGGCAGTTTACAAAATGATGAAAGTTGGAAAAAAAAAAATATATATATATATACACAGTATATATATACAGCATATATCAAAATACAATAAATGAAAAAGTACACAAAGGAGCAAGACAATATTAGAAACTTAAAACATCAAGTTTTTAGATAACTGTTGTGAGATGGTTCTAGCAGTTTTCCAGTTTTTTAATCTACTTAATGAAAAATAGTAGGCTTTGAATTTGTTCATGAAACATGGGAAGGAGGGCTTATTATCCCTCCACTTACTACAATGAATGTGGCACTTTGCTATAAGGACGACTATATTTATGGCATCAGAGTAAGCTGAGCTTAAGCTGTCTACATAGAATAAAATGGCATCAGTATCAAAAGAGGGAATGTTGAGTTTTAGATTAATCCAGTTTGTGATGTCCGTCCTAAAACTTTGAGAATGTTGACATGATAAAAACAAATGCTCAAGGGATTCATCTTCGGATTTACAAAAGGTACACAAATCAACCTCAAATTTAAATCTTCTGTGCAGAAACATGGCCACGGGATAAATCTTGTTTATTATTTTAAAATGGTTTTCTTTCACTTTAGGAGATACTGGCCATTTGACAAATTTTGAATGAGAAGAAGTCATGGAAACACAAAAGGACCTGTCATGATTTGAACCAATTGAGGGCTGACCCTGTGATGCCCACCCACTGCTTCAACCTAGCAATGAGGATCTCATGGTCGATGGTGTCGAAAGCGGATGTGAGGTCCAATAGGACAAGCAGCACAGAGTCACCAGTGTCTGTGGATAGGAAGATGTCGTTAAAAACCTTCAGTAGGGCAGTCTCAGTGCTGTGGAGAGGTTTGAAGCCAGATTGGAATAGCTTGGGGATAGCGTGATCCTCCAGGAAGCACTTCAACTGGGACTCAACTGTTTTCATTTCATTTTCATTTATTCATTTCTATAGCACTTTACACAACCGCGGTGATGGTGACCAAAGTGCTTAACAAAAAACAGTGCAGTACTTCAAAAGACAACAGATTAAAAATCAAGAAAAACACAACATAATAGCAAAAATAAAACCAGAAATGTCACCACATATTTAATTACTAAAAGCCTGTTGGAATAAAAAAAAGTCTTAAGCTTCGATTTAAAAGGGCCAAGTTCAGTTATCGAGGTTTGGTTTGTTGATAACAGGACAATACTGCTAGCAATACCATGTTGATAACAAGACCATTGCTGCTAACAGGACAATGCTGCTAACAGGACAATGCTGCTAACAGGACAATGCTGCTATCAGGACAATGCTGCTAACAAGACCATTGCTAACATGACATTGCTGCTAACAAGACCATTGCTGCTAACGGGACAATGATGCTAACAGGACAATGCTGCTAACAAGACCTTTCCTGCTAACAGGACAATGCTGCTAACAGGACAATGCTGCTAACAGGACAATGCTGCTATCAGGACATTGCTGCTAACAAGACCATTGCTAACAGGACAATGCTGCTAACAGGACCATGTTGATAACAGGACCATGCTACCAACAGGACAATGCTGCTAACAGGACCATGCTGCCAACAGGATAATGCTGCTAACAGGACCATGCTGCCAACAGGACAATGCTGCACAATGCTGCTAACAGGACAATGCTGCTAACAATGCTGCTAACAGGACAATGGTGCCAACAGGACAATGCTGCCAACAGGACAATGCTGCTAACAGGACCATGATGATAACAGGACCATGCTACCAACAGGACAATGCTGCTAACAGGACAATGCTGCTAACAGGACAATGCTGCTAAAAGGACAATGCTGCTAACAGGACCATGTTGATAACAGGACCATGCTGCTAACAGGACAATGCTGCTAACAAGACAATGGCTGTGTCTCAATTCAGGGGCTGGGTCCTCATGAGTGCGCATTTGTCGGCCGCATACGTCATTGCCCCGCGCGGAGGACTGTCCCAATTCGAAGACTCCTCGTCATGCGGCCGAGGAATGCGGACTACTTCCTGTCGAAATCCAAGGATCCCATATGGAAAAGATATATAAAAACCATATAAAAAACAAGTAACCTTATATCATCCTAAGTGTATGTTTTGTATATTGTACAACATATAAGGCTTATATGATACATATAAGGCATATATGATTTACTCCTGAAAGTGGCACCTTTTGCATAGATTTCATACAATATAATAAAATGAATTTTACAAGAATCATATAAAAACCATGTATGTTGTGTGGTGTAACTGTATGTTTAATACAGGGACGCACGAGTGTGACGTCATCAGTCAGGGACATGAACGTGTTAAGTTTCGTTTCATGGTGTTGAAGAATAAAGCCACGTTAAGCTAGCAGCCGAACTCACGTGTATAATTTAATAACACGACATGGTGTCAGAAGTCCTGTAGCTACGTGGAGTGAAGCCTGTCAGTTTGTACGCCTGCAAGACAAAAAAGAGGACGAAATGAGCGACGGAGAAAACACGAGCAGCGGGACGGGGCAGCCGACAGCAGCGGCGCTGCAAAGAGGTGCAGCGGGCCCAGGACCATGTGCTACGTTCAACATCCAGCCGCCGGAGTCCTTCGACTTTGCAAAACCGCAAGAGTGGGACAAATGGATCAGAAGATTTGAAAGATTTCGCCTGGCAAGTAACCTAAATGCAAGCTCAGAAGAGAATCAGATAAACACGCTGATCTACTGCATGGGTGACGAGGCGGACGACATCTTGCGTGGGCTAACACTGACGGCTGCAGATAGAAACACCTACAAGGGGGTACGTGACAGCTTGCAAAGATTCTTCATTGTAAAGAAAAACGTAATATATGAGCGTGCTAAGTTCAACATGCGGAGACAAAAAGAGGGGGAGTCGGTGGATTCGTTTGTGACTGTGCTATTTGCGTTAGCTGAACACTGTAACTATGGGGTGTTACACGATGAGCTAATCAGAGACAGACTTGTTGTTGGACTATTGGACAAAGGGCTCTCTGAACGCATGCAGCTGGACGCAGAACTTACGTTAGATAAAGCAGTGAGGATGGCACGTCAAAGCGAGGAAGTGAAAAAACAGCAAGCTTCGCTGCAAGGACACTCCAAAGCACAAGCTAGTGATGATAAGTTTGTGGACAGAGTCAGAGAGTATAAAAATGGCAAGTTTGCTAAAAATAAACCACCTCAGCATGTCAAAGAGCAAAACAACAAGGGAAAAGCTTCACAGTCACAGTGTTTGAAATGTGGCAAATCTCCATCACATCCTAAACGTGACTGTCCTGCAAATGAAAGCAAATGTCACATGTGTGGCAGAAAAGGGCATTATAGCCGTGTGTGCAGGACACCCAAGTCAGTACATGAGGTGGAAGAAGAGGATGAAGACGCCATTTTCCTTGGCAGCATCACAACAGATGGTGATCCTTGGTTGGTGAAAATTAACATTCTCGACGAAAGTGTGACATTTAAAATCGACACAGGTGCCGATGTCACTGTTCTGCCGCACGTCGTGTTTCAGAACATATTTAAAGACAGTCCACCCATGCTCAGAAAAGCTTCTAAACCACTTTTGGGGCCAGGTAGGAGTCCACTTGATGTTGTGGGCGTTGCCAGGCTGCTGCTTAAGAGAGGTGGAAAAGAAGAGATGGAGGATGTGTACATTGTTCGCCACCTGCACACTGCATTGTTGGGAAGATCTGTGAGCTGTAGGCTGGGGCTAGTTGCACGCCTAGACAGTGTTGACATAGAGTCACTAAAACAAACCTACCCAAAACTATGCAGTGGACTTGGAGAGGTACACCAGCCATATGCCATAAAGCTAAAACCAGGGGCAGAACCGTTCTCACTAAAAACACCAAGGAGGATCCCATTGCCATTAACAGACAAGGTCAGACAGGAACTGTCCCGCATGGAGAGCCTCGGTGTGATATGTAGAGTCGAGGAGCCAACGGACTGGTGCGCTGGCATCGTGGTGGTGCCTAAAAAGACAGGGGCCGTGCGAATATGTGTGGATCTAACCAAACTGAACGAGTCAGTACGTCGAGAGAAATTCATCCTGCCATCAGTGGAGGAAACACTTGGAAAGCTGGCGGGAGCAAAAATTTTCAGTAAGCTGGATGCTAATATGGGGTTTTGGCAAATTCCCCTCACAGAAGATTCAGCAAAACTAACAACATTCATCACACCTTTTGGACGTTTTTTCTTCAAACGTTTACCTTTTGGCATAGCATCAGCTCCTGAGCACTTTCAGAACAGGATGGTGACAGAAGTCACAGAAGGGCTCGAAGGAGTGGTGTGCCATATCGATGATGTGCTGGTGTGGGGATGTACTCAAGAGGAGCACGACACTCGCCTGCATGCAGTTCTGCAGAAAATCCAGAAGGCAGGTATCACGTTAAACATGGAAAAATGTGATCTGTCTAAGACTGTTGTAAGTTTCCTAGGTCATGTGGTCTCTGCCAACGGCATCAGCCCAGATCCAGGCAAGACTGAAGCTGTGAGGAAGATGAAAGAGCCGACAACAGTGAGTGAAGTACGATCCTTTCTGGGGATGGTAAACCAGATGGGCAAGTTTATTCCACAGCTGGCGGAGAGAGACAAACCCTTACGTGATCTCCTGTCGAAAAAGAACTGCTGGATGTGGGGCATCGAGCAGGCAAAAGCTTTTCGAGATCTGAAGGAGGCACTGTCATCACCACCAGTTCTAGCTATGTATGATCCTAATAGGGACTGCAAAGTCTCAGCAGATGCATCATCATACGGGCTAGGAGGAGTGCTGCTTCAAAGATGGGGTGAGGAGTGGAAGCCGATAGCTTATATATCGCGGTCTCTCACACCAACTGAGCAAAGATATGCACAAGTGGAGAAGGAGGCACTGGGTCTGACCTGGGCTTGCGAGAGGTTCCAAAACTTCCTGATTGGGAAACATTTCCAACTGGAGACGGATCACAAGCCTCTTTTAAGTCTCTTGGGGTTGCAACCACTAGATTCCCTACCTCCTCGAATCCAACGTTTCAGAATGCGTCTCATGCGCTATTCCTACTCAATAGCACATGTGGCAGGGAAATGTCTGTGGACAGCAGATACGCTGTCACGAGCACCGGTTGAAAGAGGTGAAACACCCACAGAGAAAGAGCTGTTTGAGGACACAAACATCTACGTAGATATGGTAATGAGCAATCTACCTGCGAGTACTGCCTATTTGGAAGAACTGAAGGAGCAGCTGCAGAGAGACAGTGTGTGTGCGCGCGTGATGCAGCTGTGCGAAGAAGGCTGGCCCACAAGCATCAATAAAGAGCCAGCACTAAAGTCATACTGGGCTGAAAGATCCTTCATTACAGTTCAAGATGGCCTACTGCTAAAGGGACAGAGACTCATTATTCCCTCTACAATGAGAAATGATGTTCTTGCTAAACTGCATGATGGACATCAGGGTGTGGTAAAGTGCCGGGAGCGGGCACGACAGTCCGTGTGGTGGCCAGGCCTCAGCCAGCAGCTGAACGAGTTGGTTCTTAACTGCAGGGCATGCTGCCAGGAGAGACAGAACCACAGGGAGCCCCTGATGACAACACCATTTCCAGGGCGACCATGGCAAAAGTGTGGAGCGGATCTGTTCATGCTAGGGAGCAAGACTTACCTCCTAGTGGTGGACTACATGTCAAGGTATGTGGAGATCGCTTTCCTAAACCCCACAAGGTCAAATGATGTGATCCTCCACTTGAAGTCAATTTTTGCACGTCACGGGATCTGTGAGACTTTAGTGACTGATAATGGGCCACAGTTCTCTGGAGCAGCCTTTGCTGACTTTGCAGAGTCTTATGGGTTCCGTCATGTGACCAGCAGCCCAAAGTACCCTCAGGGGAATGCAGAAGCTGAGCGTGCAGTACAGACGGTGAAGGGGCTGTTGAAAAAATCAGATGATCCGTACCTCGCTCTGCTTGCCTACAGGGTTACCCCACTCCAAAATGGATACAGTCCAGCGCAACTCCTTATGGGAAGGAGGCTCAGAACCACTGTGCCTATTTTCCCCTCATTGCTAAATCCTGCTCTTCCTGATGGGGATGCTGTTCAACAGAAGGAAAAGGAGAGAAGGAGAAAAGATGCTCAACGTTATGATCAGCGACACCGGGCACAGGATCTTAACAGACTGGCAGCTGGACAGAATGTGTGGGTTACAGACCAAAAGACAGCTGGTACTGTCATTGGAAGCCACACTACACCCCGCTCATATCTGGTGGAGGGATCCCACGGGATTATAAGGAGAAACCGGCGTCATCTTGTGGCCATGCAGCCTTTGCCGGAGCAGAGCACCTGCGGTGCAGCTGAACATGATCCGGGGAGTCCAAAACAACCTGCTGCAGCACCACCTGCAGCATCACCACATCTGAAGGTTCCAGAGACACCATCCACTCCTTTCAGAACCAGGTCTGGGAGAGCAGTGGTAAAACCAACCAGATTAGACTTGTAAATTTTGCAGATTGTGCAGGACTCAAAGTAAAAAAAAGAAAAGAAAGTGTTTGTTACTTTAAATGAATATGCTGTGTTCATTATTGTTTTTTTTGCATTGTTTAAATGTAAATGTGCATGCCTCAGAGTTTAGAGTTAGTACAGACAGCACAGACTTTATTTTCTGACATTCTGTTGAAAATTTAGTGTTCTAAGCTAAGAGTAGTTGATGTGTGTCTGTTGTGTGTGTGAGCATGGTTTGAGGTAAAGATAGGAGCAGACCTTCCAGCCACAGGGGCAGAATAATCCCTTAAGGTTCTGCAGGATCAATGGCAGTCTACCCATTGATTCTAGAAAGGGGAGATGTGGTGTAACTGTATATTTAATACAGGGACGCACGAGTGTGACGTCATCAGTCAGGGACATGAACGTGTTAAGTTTCGTTTCATGGTGTTGAAGAATAAAGCCACGTTAAGCTAGCAGCCGAACTCACGTGTATAATTTAATAACACGACATGTTGAATATAAAAACTATGTATGTTGAATATAAAAACGATGTATGTTGAATATAAAAACGATGTATGTTGAATATAAAAACTATGTATGTTGAATATAAAAACTATATACGTTGAATATAAAAACTATGTATGTTGAATATAAAAACTATGTATGTTGAATACATGGAACTAATATGTAAACTTATATTTCACATATATGTTTCATATGTTTCTCTTTTTAATTTTATACAATAACTTTGTAAAACACTTATACTTTACATATATGAAGAAATACAATTACATATAAGTTTTTTGTATTGAAAGTACTTTTTTTTAAGGAAATTGATGTCTTTATTTTTTTTTGTTAATGGCTACCAACAAAAAGTATTTAAAAAACTTATATGAGTATGAANAAAACTATGTATGTTGAATATAAAAACTATGTATGTTGAATACATGGAACTAATATGTCAACTTATATTTCACATATATGTTTCATATGTTTCTCTTTTTAATTTTATACAATAATTTTGTAAAACACTTATACTTTACATATATGAAAAAATACGGTTACATATAAGTTTTTTGTATTGAAAGTACTTTTTTTTAAGGAAATTGATGTCTTAAATTTTTTTTGTTAATGGCTACCAACAAAAAGTATTAATAAAAAACTTATATGAGTATGAACCATTACATACCGGTATATATTTATATGCATAAATGACATGTCAGCTTATGAGAATTGCATAACATTAAAAAATTACCTATTCTTATGGTTTCATGCAGTTACCATCAAATTTACATAATAAACACAAGTCACTTTAGAAATTGACAAAATTTTATTTGAACTTATAATGGTAACATGGTAACTAACATGGTAAACGAGGATGAAAAAATTAAGCCTTTTAAATAGCTAAAAACTGTCAACACTTCACACTAACAAATTCACAGAACAATGTATTTAATCTCAATTAGACATTTTTACTTTTAGCGCGAAGCTCTGTGATCTTTCCATTGAGCGTGCTTCCACTGCTGGAGGGCTGTGTCCCAGGCCACCGCTCAAGAGTTGCACCTACGTATGAACACAAAAGGGACATGGAAAAAGAATATCAGTACAATTGTTAATTTGAAAGAAACCAAGAAAAATCAACATTAGAAGGTTATTTACATCAAGGTGTGGGGGTTAAAACATTTTATATCACTCTATATGTCTACTAAGAAATACCCTGATGCATGCTCAATAATCCAGGTAGAAAAATCTAAAAAAGCTAAGTCTGGTCCTCTGGACATTCAAAAAACAAAACAAAAAAAGCAAAAAAAATTTAATAAAAAATGTAGAAACGTTTCGTCTTTCGTCCGAAAGACTTCCTCAGTCTGAGTTGCTGTATTCAGCTCAGTCTTATAAATAGCACCCTCTCACAGTGGATCAGTGGTTGATCCACTGTGAGAGGGTGCTATTTATAAGATCTAACGTTTGTTTAATAAATGCACTTTGATGGTCAAATCAGCTGTATTTCAAAACCCGATACGCAGAAGTAAATGCGTGCATGCGACAAGTCTCTGTACAAAATTTAACAATCAATGCGCCTAAACAATTATTTGTTTGTCTAAAAAAATCTAAGTCTGGTCCTCTGGACATTCAAAAAACAAAACAAAAAAGTAGAAACGTTTCGTCTTTCGTCCGAAAGACTTCCTCAGTCTGAGTTGCTGTATTCAGCTCAGTCTTATAAATAGCACCCTCTCACAGTGGATCAGCCAACTGGTTGATCCACTGTGAGAGGGTGCTATTTATAAGACTGAGCTGAATACAGCACCTCAGACTGAGGAAGTCTTTCGGACGAAAGACGAAACGTTTCTATTTTTTTGTGCTTTGTTTTGTTTTATTTTTTGAATGTCCAGAGGACCAGACTTAGCTTTTTTAGATCTACTAAGAAATCCATTTCATAAAGTCAAGGCCCAGGTATAGCTCGGCGTTCGGCCGTACGGCGCTCAACGCAGTTCGAGTGCGAGGCACAAGCGTAGCCCCGCAGGGCACGAACGCGCAGAGCTCAAATTTTACGACTGCGTACGCGTGGCGCGTTGTCGCACAATAAACTGCCCGGCGCCGGACTGTTTTGGATGTGACACAAATGTATTAAATTCCTCTTCTTCGTCCCTGATCTGGACTTTTCTTTTGTTTTTTTGCCAAAAGTCAAGTAATCGCTTCCTCCTCCGCTGACTCCATGACTGAAATGATGAGGAAATGAATGAATTTGTCACGAGCGAATTAAACTCGGGTCCTACGTAGCTGCGCGAGGTTCTGCAGATTTCCTGGTGTGCTGTGGGCTGCAGGACCAGCGCTCCCTGTTTTTTTATTATAACCTTTTAATAAGATATAAACACAAAACACTGCTGCGCTGAAGCAGCCGGCTCGCCTTTTTTTCTCCCCCCGACCTGTCATCAATTCAGTAGGCGTGTCAGCAAATGATCAACCAGCGAACGTTTCTGCGCTGTGGCTTCTCAAATTACGTCAAGAATTTGGAGCGAAAACGCGAGAAAAAACGCAGAGCTGTGCCAGTGAACGCGCGCGAAGGGAGTGGCGTTCGGCCAAAAGCAGAGCTATACCTGGGCCTTAATGAACCAGACACAGTACACCAAACTGTTAATGTGTACTGTAGTCACACTGACACAATAAAAGTCTGAAAACTTACTGTAGATAGCATCCAGTTTTTTTTGTCCAGAGGTAGACGAGCATCTCCTCGGCCTCGTTTCCCCCCTCGAAGATTGCTGACCAGCAGAGTCTCCGCAGGAAAGACTGCTGTGAGCAGATGCCTCACAAAAACTGTAGCCGAGTTTGCATTGGTAGCATAGGCCCAAGCCAGTTTCTCGACCGTCACTCCAGTCCCAGGATGGATCTCCACCTGTTTAATGGAGACATGCAAAAGGTGCATTTAGGATACTGTATAGTGATGAATGTTTTTATTCATTCTTTATTAACCAATCACCTTAGATGACAGGGTATCCCTTGTTGATGGAATGACCGACTCGCATGGGGAGCTTGAGGGTGTAGGCCTGGAAAGGGACGGCAGTGAATCTGCAGATGATGGACCAGGCCTGGACTGCAGAGAACTTTTGAGGTGGCAGTTGTGGTGTGTTCAGTTCTGAACTATGTTCAGCTAGATTAATTACAGTCTTCATAGACTTTAGGAGTTCAGGCAGATCTGTACCAATTAGATAACAAAATATTGTTCTTTATTACAAAGTTCAGTTTTGTAAAAATATTAAATTATTTGAATTTTATTGACTGTGTAATTGTTAAATGAGTGAAGTGATACCTTGAAAAACCAACTCCCTCAGTTTAGCATTCTCGTCTTTCAGTTCCTGGATCTACCGCTTTAATTCAATCACTGTCTGACTTTCCTCATGTTGAAGGTCTGAAGGCGGAGTATCACTGTACATGGCGAGGAATTCCTCTGCAGGGTCCTTCCCAGTGAGAGCTTTTGGCTTCTGTGTACGCAATGATAAAGAGAGAACTGTCAGTATATTTGTATGATACCGAACTCTAAATAGATAAAAGAAAATTGATGTCACCTTGGCTTGAGTCAGAATCTGAGTCTCATCTGTATCTGAGCAGTCAGAATTGTGTTGGTATTTTAGAGGGCGGACAGATACCCTCTTGGTCAGCTCTAAAGGACTGGATGGGTGGAGCAATAAAAAATAAAAATAAAAAACAAACTCAAAAAGTGACCTCGTAAGTACTCACTAGCTTTGTTCAGTAGTTCTGTGGAGGCGTTGCATAGTTTGGCAGCTGGACACCTACACAGGTGATTTAAAGAAAAATAAGCATGCCCATTTTTAATAAAAGGGCTTACTAAAAAGGTCATTAATTTTGAAAGCGGAATTAAAAAATCTACATTACCTCTGACACGCTCTTCTTCATCAGAAGATGTTAATCCTGCAAAAAATGTTCACAAACATTGATGTGAAAAAAGTTTTAGGCCCAATTTTTGTCAGCAGATTACATATGTATAAATCACTTGAGAATGACAAACATACCGCTTAAAAAAAACTCCGGAGCTACTTTTTAAGTGCGACTCCTTTTGGATTTAGTCACCATGTCCAGGTCCTCCTCATCCTGCTCTGCCTGACTAGTCAGGTTGTAATTCTCACACTCACGACGTTTGGCTTAAGTGAAGAGAGAAAAAAACACATTTCAACAATATTTGGATTAAGATATACATTTCATTTTAAATGTATCAAAACTTACAAGAAGTACTTTTTATCATTATTAATGGGATGTCATCCAGTCACCCCCAGGGTTAATTTTATCCCTCAATGCCCGTTTGGTTTTTGTGTCACTCATCTTATTTGGCCAATTACCACACTTCACTAGTATTGGCCAGAATTGGACACCACTACTTTTGAAAAGTGGGACACCATCAATGTTTACAGTAATCTGCACATCATTGCTGACGTAAATAACGACAGATCCCCTTCTCTAGGCCATAGTACATGTACTGCCCGCCACATTTAGGCTCCGTGGTGTTACACTGTGGGGTAGTAGTGTATGGCAATCCACAGGCAATATGTGTCCTTGCTTTCTTAATATGGCCAATAAACCATTAAGTGCTCTGTGTGTCAATGCGTGTTCTAAGGCCCATTACTGTACTGTAATGTAGTTCACTTCGCCTATCCTAACACAGTACCCTACATAAATATCAAAAAAACACATACAGTACATTTAGAGACAATTTAGAGACAATTACAGTAAATCAAAAAATAAAATGTCTTACTTTGAGCTGGTCAAGTCTGTCTCCGTCTGTTTGCATGTTAGCTCTTGCAGGTAGCTTCGTGCTGCTTCACGCGGTCCAAACTGTTTACAAGAAGGACTGTTAGCATGTTAACTCCATACATAATGAAGGGAAAAAGAGTGAATAACTTACTGCGCCGTTTCTTCGCTGTGTCCATCCAAAAGGCCGCACCTCGTTAGCATTTTAGCTCCGCTATTAGCTGCGTTTGTTAGCATTAGCACCTCCAAAAGGCATCCGCAGCTGTTTCTTGTTCTCTGCGTTTTAGCATGATAGGTCGGTGTCCATCCAACATCTGAGCTGCCAGTCGGACATTGATGCGAGCTCCCGGCCGCCGCCTGTCGGCTCCGTGCCCCCGGTGGGGCCTTAGCATCTACCCGTTCATGCTACAGCAAGGCCTGTTATTAGCATGTTAGCTCGTTGCTACTCAGGTCCGGCTCGCTGACGCTGTCTGCTGCTTCACGCGGTCAACAGCGTCGTTTTCATTCGCCCATCCGTCCCTCAGCACAACCGCCGTTCATCTACATCTCATGTATCCGTGCGCAGGAACCTCTTAGCGGACACGGACGGTCCGACTGTCGAAGCTGGAGAGCAACCGAAGCTAACCAAAACATGGCGGCACTGCCGAAAACTGACTGCTGCCGGAAACTGGCGGAAACTGTGGGAAACTGCCGGAAACTCTATCTGTTTTTTTTATAAATAATGTCCAAACATAACAAAATAAAATTTGGCACACCTAAAACAATTAAAAGTAAAATTGAATTTATACATGAGTTTGTAATTGGAAATGTAATTATCAATACAGAACAAGGAGCTTCATTGATCACGTTGACTATCATCATTACATTTTAACACATTTACTATGTAAAAATTAATTTGAACTCAAGGTGGTGTGAAACATGAATAAAGTTTAGATTTTTTTACTATTATTTTTTTAATTTGAGCTAAGTTTGTGTGTGCTTTTACTGGTAATGTATACCCATAGTAATTCACAGCCCAGGTCCAGGTTGAGAAATGCGTTTAAGACAATAAAAGTGCACTGTGTACTCAAGACCATGTTTATTGTTGTGTTTATTAATATATTGTATATTTATTAGGGCTTGAGGAAGTGCTAAATAATCCATAGTTATACCTTTGGCGTCTCCCTACAACACACGTTTTCTATAGGGGAAAGGAAGCTGCAGTGACCACTTTCAATTTAATTTCATATTTTTATTAATTATGATGCGTTCGGAACTCCGAATTGTCGTAAGTCGTGGGCGTCGAGGACCACCTGTATTTTCAATGCCTCGTAGCTCATCTTCACTGTCAGAATAACGTAGAAGTAGATGTCTCTTTAGCGTTTTCGCCATGCTCTCATTCTTAAAGCCATCACAATTCTGTTGTGCTTCTGAAAGATGGAAACATTTTTTCACTGTCACACTTTATACAGACAAGTGATCAGTGTCTATATGCTATTGGAAAATATGGTAATTCCACAGTGCAGAAGTTGGCCAGATGTTCTCTAATCAGAACTGAACTGAGCTATTATGTCAACCATCCACTTTCCCACTGGCTTTCACAAAGCTATATATGCAACTCAGATAGTTACACCATGTATGTACTGTGTATATACAATGTCCACTGTCCAGCTCGACTGTATGTCGGCTACTGAACACACATTACTGTAAATGATTAAATGTAATCTGCATGTGAGCATGGAATTAATTTTAGGTTTATGGATTGATGAGGAATTATTTTATTTAGGTAACAAATGAGGTTACACGTCTGAAATTTTTTTACATTTATTGTTATGTGAAGAATTTTGCAATGCCTGTTATCAACATACAGTATATGTATTCATACACATATAATGTATATGAACCTTTTCAAAACAATCATTTAGGGGTTAAAAAAATCTGTATTATGAACTGGGGTTATGTGAAAAGACTACCGGTACTAAGTATTGTCATTTATTCTAAAATATAATGTGCAATTTATGTAATATGTTGATGGGGAGGCCGTGTCGTAGTGGTAATTGCAGTCGTCCCCCGATCGGAAGGTTGGAGGTTCGAATCCCGGTTCCCCACACCATGTGTCGTTGTGTCCCTGGGCAAGACACTTAACCCCAAGTTGCTCCCGGTAGGACTGGAAGGCGCCTTGCATGGCAGTCTACCGCTACTGGTGTATGAATGTGTGTATGAATGGGTGGATGGTTGGTATTGTAAAGCGCTTTGGGGTCCCTCATATGGGGCTGGAAAGTGCTATATAAATAAGCTCCATTTACTATTTAAGTTCCATTTGATTGTGTGCGGAATTAAAAGTATTGCTACAAAATAATGGAATACGTTGTCATTTTATGTATGCAAGATTAAATACTTCCATTAAATTATTATATTTTACAAAATTACTAAAGTTGGCCCAAAATTTAGTTGTCAGTATGTGTTAAAATTGTGTTTTTGTTAACGTGTGTTTACCCAGTGATTTTAATTTTGGATTGGGTTGCAGTCTATGTATGTCTCACATTTGTGACATCAGTACCTGTACATTTTCTATAGTACTTAAGTATTTTTGTTTCATGGGTGATTGCCCTACTCATATAAGTTTAATAGTACATTTTCCTACTAAGGATATTGTATGTGAAATTACTGTCATATATTGTTCTTATAAGTATACAAATTATATATGTTTCATTTTATACAAATTTACTAAGGATCTTATACCTGGCTTCAATGCATTATACAAAAAATATAAGTTTCAAACGGAACATATAAAAACTTTATAAAATTTATATATATCTTTTCCGTATGGGATGCATCCGTGAATCCTTCAAGACGGAGGCTATCCCAGAATTCGTAGCGCCAGCAGAGATTTCGCGGGGGGTTGGACTTTCTGCGTGCAGGGTCGGTACTGCTGCGTGTTGTTGAGTCATCAGCTCGTTCAACCTCAGCGCAAGCTGAATCTCATTAAAATTTAACTACAGAAAAGACTAAAAAAATATTTGTTAGATGAATATATATTAGTGTTTCTGAGTTTAATGTTTGTTAATAACTGATAACAAATCAGCTTATTTTACACGTGCGTAGCAAGGTTTTTCTGAGGGGCGATCTTTTAAAACTCAGAGTGGACCTACAAAACACTAGTTGCCCAGTAGGTCATCGTGTTAAACATTGGGTTTGCACGCAGATCCTTTTCTCAAAAGCTGGTTCGAATCTCACTCGGTACGGTTAAAACTTATTTTACGTTTGTCTTTCATTGGATTAAAAAAAGGAGTTTCACAAACTCCTTTTTTTAAATCTCAGTCCTCATATTTTTATCCAATAAAAGACAAACATAAAATAAGTTTCAACCGTACCGAGTGAGATTCGAACCAGCTTTTGAGAAAACAATCTGCATGCCAACCCAATGTTTAACCAGTGACCTACTGGGCAACTTGTATTTCATAGGTCCACTCTGAGTTTTAACAGATCGCCGCTCAGAAAATCCTTGCTACGCACGTGTAAAATAAGCTGATTTGTAATCAGTTCAGTAAACTCAGAAACACTAATATATATACATGTATTCAGCTAACTAATATATTTTAGCGGCGTCCCTTCTCTTTCCACACACACACCAAGCGGCACACAAGAACTTCTCACCCACTTCAAGAGAACGCCCCACCCACTTCAAGGCCGGCAAACCTGAAGGCTAGACCGTCCCATTTCAGCAGTTTCGTCCAGCCCACTCGGCCTTGTGAGTGCGTGGCCTACTCGGCCCAGCCCATGAATTGAGACACAGTCAATGCTGCTAACAGGACAATGCTGCCAACAGGACAATGCTGCTAACAGAACCATGTTGATAACAGGACCATGCTGCTAACAGGACAATGCTGCTAACAGGACAATGCTGCTAACAGGACAATGCTGCTAACAGGACAATGCTGCTAACAGGAATATTACCTGGTCTGTGTTTGACAGTAAAAAGCGCAAAGACACATGGAAGCAATTTTAGGTAATAGACAAATGCTAGCAGGAATTTCAGAGAATTTCAGAAGTATTTTCAACAAACACAACATCCCAGTACATTTCAAACCCAGCAGAACTCTCAGGCAGAGGCTGGTGCATCCTAAGGACAAAACACCAACACACAAACAGAGTGGTGTAGTGTACGCAGTCCAGTGCAGCGAGGACTGCCCAGACCGCTACATTGGAGAAACTAAGCAGCCCATCCACAGAAGAATGTCCCAACACAGGAGAGCAACCTCCTCTGGACAAAACTCAGCTGTTCACCTCCACCTCACGGACAAGGGACACTCTTTTGAGGACCAGAATGTGCAAATTTTGGACCGAGAGCACAGATGGTGGTTTGAGAGGGGTGTGAAGGAAGCTGTTTATGTTAAGAGAGAAAAACCTTCTCTTAACAGAGGAGGAGGTCTGAGATTTCAACTTTCTAAGACTTATAACTCAGT
>JBBPBX010074814.1:0-17492 GCA_038048925.1 Garcialebias charrua
ACACAGTTTTGTTCCACCTCATGTACCACTTATTAAAAGTCAAAGTCAAAGTCAACTTTATTGTCAGAACTGCAATATGTACAGGACATACACAGGATTGAAATTGCGTTTCTCTCAGTCCCTCGGTGCAACAGTAACCATCTAAACACTAAACACTAAAACATTTAATAAACATAAGCATAAAATAGTAAAAGTGTAACACTGTCCTGAGTTTTTTCATAATAGTATAAAAGTATGAAAATTTACACCAACACTGAAACACCAAACACCCAATGAACATAAGCATAAAATGAAATAATAAAAGTGTAATACTGTCCTGAGTTTTTGCATAGTAGTATAAAAAGTATATCTATAAAATAAACTGAAGGTTCTAGCATTGACATTTGCAAAGAGTGGCACAGCAGCATATGAGTTAATGTACACAGTATATGTATGAGGTAGTTGATGTTGGTATAGAGGCAAAGTGGCATATGCAGTAAGGCACATAAGGCACATTTGGCATCCTTAGATAAGGCTAGTCAGAGAATGCTGTATATGTATCAGCAGTAGTGTAGATAAAAGTAGTGTAAATGTAAACAGTAGTAATAAATGTAAACAGTAGTAATAAATGTAAACAGTATTAATAAATGTAAACAGTGAATGTAAACAGTAGTATGACTATAGGCAGTAATGTAATACAAACATTAGTGCAAATATGAGAAGTAGTGCAAACTGAATGAGCACATGACCGAGAGTTTAGTGAATAACCCGTTTGATGACACAGAGTCCAGTGTTAAAAACTTTGTGTTGAGTGATAATGTGTGAGAAAGTTTTTTGTGTTAAGGCAGTTCAAATGGGAGGGGAGGCAGAGCAGGCAGAGTGTTTAGCATTCTGACTGCCTGATGAACAGAGCTGTCTCTCAGTCTGCTGGTACGAGCCTGGAGACTCCTCAGTCTCCTCCCTGATGGCAGCAGTCTGAAGCAGCTGTGTAGTGGGTGTGTGGGATCACCTGCCATGCAGAGGGCTTTCCGAGTGAGGCGTTTGCTGTGTAAGTCCTGCAGTGAGGGCAAGGAGGTGCCGACGATCTTCTCAGCTGCTTCTCAGCAGAAAGTAGAGGCGCTGGTGAGCCTTCTTGGCCAGTGATGCAGTGTTCCTGCTCCAGGACAGGTCCTCTGAGACGTGCACTCCCAGGAACTTGGTGCTGTCTACTCTCTCCACTGCTTTTTAGAAAGTATAATTTCAGTGACCCTGACAGCCTTCAATGTGCAAATGCAGGATGTGCATTTCAATCCAAACAAGCTGCTTTACTGTTTACATTTACACTACTTTTTATATCTACACTACTGCTGGTAATATATATATATATATATATATATATATATATATATATATATATATATATATATATATATATATATTTTACTAGCCTTATTGCATATGCCACTTTACCTCTATACCAATATCAACTACCTCATACATATACTGTGTACATAAACTTCATATGCTGCTTTGTCACTCTATTACAAATGTCAATGCCAGAACTTTCATTTTATTTTATAGATATACTTTTTACACTTTTATACTACTATGCAAAAAACTCAGGACAGTATTACACTTTTATGTATTTCATTTTATGCTTATGTTTATTAAATGTTTAGTGTTTTAGTGTTGGTGTAACTTTTCATACTTTCATACTACTACTATGCAAAAACTACTATGCAAAAACTCAGGACAGTATTACACTTTTATTATTTCATTTTATGCTTATGTTTATTAAATGTTTCAGTGTTTTAGTGTTTAAATGTTTACTGTTGCACCGAGGGACAGAGAGAAATGCAATTTCAATCCTGTGTATGTCCTGTACATATTGCAGTTTTGACAATAAAGTTGACTTTGACTTGACTTAAAACTCATTTCTTCACTCGTATGCGTGTCAGTTGTTTGATGCAGTGGTGGTTCCAGACTCTTTTTGGGGGGTGCCCCCCCATTTTAACTCAGCACTCCTGAAAAATAAATAAACCATCATGAGGATGTTGTAAAGAAACTCAGTTCTCAAACCTTAGATTCATACCATACCAACTTTATTTATAGAGCACTTTATGCACCCAACAGGACCAAAGTGCTGTACACAATCATAAAATACAATACAATCATAAAATGGAAAGGTCAAGTGTAAAAACAGTACTAAAATAATAAAATATAAACACAAGAAAACAAAGTCAAAACATCTCAGATTGTGCCAAAGGCCAAAGAAAAAAGATGGTTTTAAGAAGAGACTTAAAAACAGCAGGTGAAGAGGCCTGTCTTATGTCCAATGGAAGGTCATTCTAGAGCTTGAATAATTTGGAAGAAATATGGACTAAATTATGATGGTATTAAACAGGACAGCATAAAATGAAATAATAAAAGTGTAATACTGTCCTGAGTCCCCTCCCTATGCTGCCACCTTACCGTGGTGGAGGGGTTTGAGTGTCCCAAAGATCCTAGGAGCTATGCTGTCAGGGGCTTCATGCCCCTAGTAGGGTCACCTAAGGCAGACAGGTCCTAGGTGAGGGACCAGACAAAGTGCAGCCCAAACACCCCTTATGATGAGTAACAGTAATGGAATCAATGTTCCCTCGCCCGGACGCGGGTCACCGGGGCCCCACTCTGGAGCCAGGCCCGGAGGTGGGGCACGTTGGCGAGCGCCTGGTGGCCGGGCTTTTACCCATGGAGCTCGGCCGGGCACAGCCCGAAGAGGAGACGTGGGTCCCCCTTCCCATGGGCTCACCACCTATGGGAGGGGCCAAAGGGGTCGGGTGCAATGTGGGATGGGTGGTGGCCGAGGGCGGGGACCCTGGCGGTCTGATCCTCGGCTACAGAAGCTGGCCATTGGGACATGGAATGTCACCTCTCTGGTGGGGAAGGAGCCTGAGCTAGTGTGTGAGGTTGAGAGGTTCCGGCTAGAAATAGTCGGACTCACCTCAACGCATGGCTCTGGCTCTGGAACCAGTTTCCTTGAGAGGGGTTGGACACTCTTCCACTCTGGAGTTGCCCCTGGTGAGAGGCGCCGAGCAGGAGTGGGCATACTTGTTGCCCCCCATCTTGGTGCCTGTACGTTGGGGTTCACCCCGGTGAACGAGAGGGTAGCCTCCCTTCGCCTACGTGTGGGGGGACGGGCTCTGACTGTTGTTTGTGCCTATGCGCCAAACGGCAGCGCAGATTACCCACCCTTTTTGGAGTCCTTGGAGGGGGTATTGGAGAGTGCGCCTCCTGGGGACTCCCTTGTTCTGCTGGGGGACTTCAACGCTCACGTGGGCAATGACAGTGAGACCTGGAGGGGTGTGGTTGGGAGGAACGGCCCCCCTGATCTGAACCCGAGTGGTGTTCTGTTGTTGGACTTCTGTGCTCGTCATGGATTGTCCATAACGAACACCATGTTCAGGCATAAGGGTGTACATATGTGCTCTTGGCACCAGGACACCCTAGGTCGCAGTTCGATGATCGACTTTGTTGTCGTCTCATCTGATCTGCGGCCGCATGTCCTGGACACTCGGGTGAAGAGAGGGGCGGAGCTGTCAACTGACCACTACCTGGTGGTGAGTTGGCTCCGATGGTGGGGGAGGATGCCGGTCAGACCTGGCAGACCCAAACGTATTGTGAGGGTCTGCTGGGAACGTCTGGCAGAGTCTCCCGTAAGACGGAGCTTTAACTCCCACCTCCGGGAGAGCTTTGAACACGTTCCGAGGGAGGCGGGGGACATTGAGTCCGAGTGGGCCATGTTCCGCGCCTCTATTGTCGAGGCAGCTTATCAGAGTTGTGGCCGCAAGGTTGTTGGTGCCTGTCGTGGTGGCAACCCTCGAACCCGGTGGTGGACACCGGCGGTGAGGGATGCTGTCAGGCTGAAGAAGGAGTCCTATTGGGCCTTTTTGGCCTGTGGGACCCCAGGAAGCAGCAGATAGGTACCGACAGTCCAAGCGGCATGCGGCTCGGGTGGTTGCTGAGGCAAAAACTCGGGCATGGGAGGAGTTCAGAGAGGCCATGGAGAATGACTTCCGTATGGCTTCGAGGCGATTCTGGTCCACCATCCGGTGTCTCAGGGGGGGAAAGCGGTCTCCTCCTTCTACCTGTGAGTCTGTTCAGAACAACCTTCAGACCAGCTTAAACACAGAAAAACTGTTTTGGTCTCACAGATGTTCCACAAACAGATGTTTCACAAACAGATGTTCCACAAACAGATGTTCCACAAACAGATGTTCCACAAACAGATGTTCCACAAACAGATGTTCCACAAACAGATGTTCCACAAACAGAAGCTTTTAACGGAAGGTTCGTCTTCACCTCCATGAAATGTTTTCTGTGTGAAAACCAGTGCCTCCAGCCGTCTCTGCCAGATGATCGCCAGTCCAAATCCTATGGCCGGGGTCTTTCTGGGTGGAGTTCATGTTCTCTCTGTGCTGTGTGGGTTTTCTTCAGGTACTCCAGTTCCCCCCACAGACCAAAAACATACATGTTAGACTGATGGTAACTTTAAATTGTCCCTAGGTGAGAGAGTGAATGGTTGTTTGTCTCTATGTGTCCCTGTGATGGACTGGAGACCTGTCCAGGTGTCTCTCATACGTTGACTGCTGGATATGGGCACCAGTGACCTGAAAAGGAAGAAGTGGGTAAATATAATGGATGGATGGATGGATGGATGGATGGATGGATGGATGGATGGATGGATGGATGAATGGATGGATGGATGGATTCTGAAACACCATAAATTGAAGGAGCTGCTCAGAGTTAATTATTTTAAATCATACTTCTTTAAGGGTTTAACTCCCACATCCATCCATCTTCTGGGTTAGTTCTTTAAAAAACAGACAGACACGCCCACATACGAACACGCCCACATCCACATACGGACACGCCCACATCCACAGATAGACACGCCTATATCTACAGACGAACACGCCCACATCCATAGCAAAATACTTTCTCCCACTTTTAGGCTGAAAGAAACAAATAATAATACATCTCTGCAGACAGGTGTGTTTCTGTCTTCCAGATGTTACTCATTAAATATTCTAGATTTCTGAAACTGATCAAATACTTTAAGAATCACTGAAATTAGTTTTTTGCAAACTAAACTGTAAAATTAGAAGAAATTGAAAAAATGAAAAGTTTGAAGTCTCCATCAGAGACAAAGTTGATCCGGTGACTTTACGTAACATCTCAGCTGAATAAGAACAAAGTAAGGTTTTGTTTTTTACATTTGCCACGTCGACATTAATGATTTCTTCTATTGAAAAGCTCCAGTTTCATAACAGACCATCACAAGTTTTCTCTGCTCATTTTAAAAGGTACTTGAAAGAGTTCCATCAGGTCCAGCTCCATCCTTCATGGCATCGGTCCTCTCAGCAGCAGCGCTCGCTCTGGTCTAAAACAAATGTCAGCTCTCGTCCCCCAGGGCTGACGGTGTTAGCTCAACAATGCTCGGCTCCACACGGGGATCTGCAGCTGATCACCCTGTTGAGAGGACGGATCTGCTGCCAAACATTTACTGAAAGGTCCAGGACAGGACCGGCTGGGCCCGTTCCAGAGCTCGTTAACCAGAGTGGGCCGAGAATCACAAGATTAAACAGCTGGAATGACCTCTTCAGCTTTTATTTTGAAAGTTCACCTTGAAACGATGCAGTGACCGTGTTGTTAACGGAGACAAGGTGTTTATGATGTGAGCTCGTACAGCAGTCAAGAAGTGATTGACAGGTGGTAATCCAGTGTTTGTCTGCATGCTTTACATAAATGACAGATTATCACTGAAACCATCTGAAATACAAATGTTTTTAACAGTGTGTAAACAGTGAATTATTTTAACATTGCAGGGGTTTGGGTATGTGGCCCCTTCCAGACCATCAGACGGCACCAGGCTTGGTTCTGTGGCTCCGGTGATCCAGGCGAGACAGTTTGCTTCAGCTGCAGCTTACCTTTTCCTGGAGGAAATCATCATCTCACCTCTTCTGCTAACAAACTCCTCGACATGTGACACGTCTCTTCAGCGCTGCTTGTCTTCTCGTCTGCGCGGGAACCGGACCCGTCCCGTTCCAGTCAACAGCTGCGCCTGGCTCCCTGTCACCGGTGTATTTTCTTACAGGCTGAAATGGCGTGAGCGCACTAATGACCATGTGAAGGAGTGAGTGCTGGATTTGCTCAGCGTGTTCAGTTAGCATGAGGCTTGTAAACATGAATGTAACACCACGAGTGTGTCGACTCTCCCAGCAGGCTCCACTTGTAAAGCATGTGGCGTTGGTGGTGGCAAGCATGACGTGCATTTGTTGGTATAGTTTTCTGCTCCCTAACGTTTAAACAAACATTTAGTGATTATAAGTTCAAAAAAGTAATTTTTTTAAACTAGCTTGGGCACAATTTAGTTATTTTCCATTGAAGACAAGCAAGAGTTTTTTTTTGTGTACAGTCCCACAAACCTGCACAAAAAGCTGCTAGTGTATGCAACGCGTGGGGGCGCTGCACTAAAAGGGGGCGTCAAAACCGTCTCTAGAAAAAAAATTCTAGCAGGTATATACTGTGTTGGTTTGTTAAGTGTCCTTGGGTGTCATGAAAGGCGCTTTTAAATAAAATGATTATTATTATTATATTATTATATATTCTATATTTAACTGCATGAAATGGTCAATAACAGGGGAACAGCACTGATTAGGCGCCCATCTGCTCCTTCACCTCCCCTCATCGCTCTCCCTTCCCACACAGGTGGCTGTGAATACGCCCCTAAGAGAACACACTCAGGCACGTTTTTTTATTTTAATTTTATTTATTTTTTCACTCGTGCACTTGACAAGATGGAGCGGCAGAAAAAAAACTATACGGCGCGCAAAACAGAAAAAGGAAAAGGGAGAAGGATAAAGATGTTGGCGGGATGAAAAAAAAAAGCCTTTCAATGTGGTTAAAAGATAGTAGGTACCCAGATAGCAAACGGATTCCGGACCGGATCCGTTCCCGATCTACCGTAGGATCCGAAACGGATGCTTAAAAAGGATCCGGATCGGAGTCCACTTGCACACCTGATCGGATCCGATTCGGATCCGGATCACAGATCCAGATCGGATATGGCCCAGACCCTATCCGGATCCACTCATTAAAGAGGGTTTTTGGGTACATCCGGCTCGGATCCGTTTTGGACCCGTTCATGGAACGCTTCATCCAGACCGGATCCGTTTTGGACCCGTTCATGGAACGCTTCATCCAGACCGGATCCGTTTTGGACCCGTTTATGATACTCATATCGGAGGCGGACTAATTTGGTCCAGAACCTTTATTTATCATGAATTGAGAGAAGTAGCTAAAAACTTGTATACCAGCTCCAAAAAGACTCCATACATCTAACCAATTGAACACATGAAAATAATTTATTGTGAAGCTGCAAAAGACCTAAAATTGGGTTCTGAGTAAATTTACAGTTTTGAGGTTGCACAATGGCGCAGTTGGTAGCACTGTTTCAGGTGTTAAAATCCCAGCCAGGGGTCTTTCTGCATGTGTTTGCATGTTCTCTGTGTACATGCATGGGTTCTCTAGGTACTTCATCTCGTCTGTTATCCACAAACCATGCTGTACTGTTCTCCCTACTCTATACCAGGACAAAACGAAGCCCATTTTTTCATTTAACAAGACTTTAAAGTTTTCACTTTTATAACCCAGGAAAGTTAGTTAACAGAGCTCAAAATTTTAAGTACAAGATGAGATATTTTTAAAGGTAACAAAACTCAATTTTTATCAGTTTGTTGTCGACATGAGACAAAACAAGCGTATACATACTGTACCATAAACATGTATATTACTTTATTTCCAAGCGGCTAGCTAACACAGTACCCCAAACAATTATCAAAAAACACATAAATATAAATACTGCACAGTAAGTAAGTAAGTAAGTAAGGTTTATTTCTAGAGCGCTTATCACAGACATAAAATCACAAAGTGCTGTACAACAAAAATCAATGGCAAAAGTATACACAGTATAAAACAAGCATAAAAACTACAAATATCAATCAATGAAAAATACAATAAAATCATGACATAAAAGCCTGAGCGAATAAAAGTGTTTTCAGTTGTTTTTTTAAAAACCTCAACAGAGTCAGCAAAACGAAGCTGCAGGGGCAAACTATTCCAAAGCCTGGGGGCCACTGACTAAAAGGCCTGTCCCCTTTAGTTTTCATCCGTGTACGTGGAACATCCAAGAAGTTCTGGGTCTGTGACCGAAGGTCATGGGCAGCAGAGTATTTAGTTAAAAGCTGACAAAGGTATACAGGAGCCTGGCCATTTAAAGCTCTAGACGTGAGCACAGTGGGCAGCACGGTGGCACAACTGGTAGAGCTGCTGCCTCTCAGCGAGAAGGTTGCCGGTTCAAATCCCGGTCCGGGGGCCTTTCTGGGTGGAGTTTGCATGTTCTCCCCGTGCATGCGTGGGTTTCCTCCGGGTACTCCGGTTTCCTCCCACAGACCAAAAAACATGCATGTTAGGCTGATTGGTGACTCTAAATTGACCCTAGGTGTGAGTGAGACAGGTCCCTCTTGTAAATGAGTCCCCGTGACTCAACGAGGCTAGCCTGTATAAATAAAGGTTGAATGAATGAATGAATGAATGAATGAATGAATGAACAGTACCCTGATGCATGCTCAATAATCAAGTTAGAAAAATCTAAAAAAGCTAAGTCTGGTCCTCTGGACATTCACAAAACAAAACAAAGCAAAAAAATTGTAGAAACGTTTCGTCTTTCGTCCGAAAGACTTCCTTAGTCTGAGCTGCTGTATTCAGCTCAGTCTTATAAATACAGCAAACCCCCGACCTACGACTCCATCGACCTACGGCAACCCTGGACCTACGAACGAGCCATTTTAAAGAATGCCATCGACTTACGGCAAAAAGTTCGTGACCTACGAACGAACCAAGTTAAAATATATAATCGAGCTACGGCATACTGGAGGCACGACCTACGAACGAGCCACATTACAAGTATATAATCGAGCTACGGCGTAACTGCGTCAGTACGGCAAGCGGCCAGGTGGGGGAGGGGATTGCCTTGGCTGTTGTTTGTTGGGCATGGGCATGACACTGCGCATGGCAGTAGAAAAGTACCGCCAGCGAGAGGGGGGGCTGGGCTTCCGGCGGATGTACACACAGCCGCAGTGCACCTGGCGGCGGAGGGATCCGTATAGGTAAAGCGGTACTATTTAAAGGGCTGCGGCCATTTTGTCCCTCCTGGTGGTTAGTTACAGCGAGAGTGAAGACATACGACATACGAGAACGAATGAACAAGAACAACAAAAAAACAACTAACAACGAAAAAACAACATACGAACAACGTACGAACAGGTAATAAATTTAAATTTAGCATTTTTAGACGAAAGCGAACATTAGCACGTTAGCATTCATTTGTCAACGTTAGCAGCATTAATTTTCATTTTTGCTCCTTAGGAATTAGCACGTTAGCACGTACTGTACGCTAATTTTCAACGGGTCATCAAACGGACAGGTACTGTACCTAAATTACAAACTAATATTTTTTAGACAAAAGCAAACGTTTGCACGTTAGTATTCATTTGTGAACGTTAGCATTAATTTTCATTTTTGCTCCTTAGGAATTAGCACGTTAGCTCATACGCTAATTGTTGAACAATGGCTCCGAGGAGACCAGCAAAGTCCGCGGACGTGGCAGAGGAAAAAAAAACCACGTAGAACCATAACACTGGAGACAAAGGCAAAAATAATTAAAATGTCAAATGAGGGCATGACACCATCCAAAATTGGACAGATGCTAGGTTATCCAAGGTCGACTGTGGGGACGATAGTGGCGGACAATGAACGCATTCTGCAACAAGTGCGTGCTTCGGCCCCCATGCGGTCAACCATTATCACGAAGCAGAGGACGAGTAGGATTGTTGAGATGGCCGCTTTGGAGGCAACCGAAAAGTCTCAGACCCTCACACTGAAAGACTTCTGGCGCAAATACAACATCCTTGATGCTGTACGGAACATTGGCCACTCCTGGGATCGTGTTACTCAACAGAACATGTGCGGAGTCTGGAAGAAGCTCTGTCCAGAGCTTGTTCAGGAGGTACACGATTCCCAGGAGATGGACCATGTAATCGAGGATGTTGTAAGGATCGGCAGGTCACTGGAGCTCGACATGGACCAGGACGATGTCCAACACCTGCTGGGTGCATCAGGCGAGGAGCTGTCCCCAGACGACCTGATTCAGCTGGACAGGCACGTCCCGGGTGAGGAAGAGGAGGAGGAGGAGGAGGCCATCCCTCCGACCTTCACCAGGCAGGAGATGGTGCTAGGCTTTAAAGAACTCCACAGCTTCCTGGCGAGGATGGAGAATCAGGACCCCGATAGGGAGAGGTCCTCCAGGGTCCGTTGGGGTGTCCTGAATGAAGTTGCGTGTTACCAGCAGATCCTGGATGACAAAAAACACGAACAGGTGCAGAGCAGCATGCTGCGATATGTGACAAAGGTCACAGCACCGCCTCCAGGATCTGCTGGTGCACCAGCTGAAAGGCCATCCAGTCCTCCTGCAGAAAGCCAGGAGGAGGCCATGGACAGCCCACCCTCTCCCCAGTGAAAGACGCCCAACAACCCCTCCCCCCTGCTCCCTCCCTCCAGGTACAGTACGTACTGTAATGAAATGTTATTTTTATTTTTCGGAGTTGTGTACAAGAAAACAGCAGGATCTAATTTAGATCTGATGCCGTATCAGACTTACTTTTATGTGAGCTGCTCATACCGTGACAAGCCAAGAGCTCTGCCTCAACTCTGCACATGACATCACAGATGGTGCGTTCGGGTGTAAACGGATTTCCCATGATTAAACACAGCTTGAAGTTCAAAATCACTTTTAAAGCAAAATTAAAGTGATTTATCATTTTGTTTGCAAAAATTAACATATTTAAATGATAATATATATATATATTGAGCAATTTGATGAATAGTAGAAAAATCACGTCAGTGGATCTTTAACATGTTGCTTTGCAGTATTATATAAAATAAAATAAACAACGAGGGGTAATTTTACTGAAATTACTTTATTTAGTAAAGCATTCAGTCTCAAAGTATAAAAATAAAAAAATTAAAATGATCCTTATGTTATTTAGATTGAAAAAGTCTGCACAAAATATAGATCAACAAAATCCACCACAAAAACTAAAGTGCAGGTGTAGTTTCCCAAAACAACTAAAAAAAATGAAGCTTAAGATCTGTTGAGCATAAATGTAACCTACAACAAAATATGTTGCCTTTAAATGAGCTATAACTTCCAGAACTTGTGACAAGGCGTCCAGCTGACCCTGAAGCTTGTCGGTGTTTCAGCTTCATCTATTCCTGCAGGAATGATCCATTTTTCTGACTGATCTGTCTCTGATCACCTGCCTCTTGGTCTGTGGACCGACTGTGACACTCAAGAGGCAGTTGAGCTGAGCGTGTTTGTACTGACAGTTTAGAGCGGGGAAGATGCAACCTGCACCGGCAGCTCAGAGCGGGGTGGGGGGAGAGAGACGAGCTGTTTGTACCTGCAGTTTAGAGCTGGATGGAGAGAAGCTGAGACGTGTGTTGTTTGTTTTTAGCATTTTAGCTAGCTAGTATTGCACGCAACTAATTAGCGTTACACCAGTACAGACAGGTGGAGGGGAGGTGCGCAGTTCGGTTTGGTCGTTCGTTGTTAAGGGGGCGGGGCCATATCTGTCAAGTCTCCCGTTTTGGCCGGGAAACTGCCGGGTTTTACTCCTCTTTCCCGTCGTCATCCCAAATTATTTTCCCGGAAATTTCCCGTATTATAATATTATTTAAAAAAAACAAAAACATTCCAGTGCCTCTGTCACTAGCCTCGCGAGAACTGCCACCTGCAGTAGTCTCGGTGGCAGTTCTCGCGATGTTAGTGCTGGCAGCAGCGGGATACCTGGAAAAACACACCAGAGATAGATGAATGTAACGAGAGAGAAGTATTGCCAAAAAAGTTAAGACTTCGTGTAAATATCTTGAAAAATGGGACAGCGAATTTAAAGAGGAGTAGGGTGGGGCACAATTACGTGTTTTGTAAGATTTGTAACTGCGACTTTAGTGTCTCTCATGGGGGAAGGAACGATGTCCGTCAGCATGAAAAATCCGTCAAGCACAAACGCGGGCTAGAGGCAAGAATGTTCACAGCATTTCAATGTCAACAAAGGTAGGCATATCAGATTGTGATCACATAACTGGTTTGTAAGTGGCTGATAGGTAGTTATTTTAGATTTCTTGTAAACCTGTCTTAAAATGTAAGGGGTCCTGGACTTTGGTTGGGCTAGTGCAGGGGTCTGCAACCTGCGGCTCTGGAGCCACATGCGGCTCTTTGGTCCCTCTGCAGCAGCTCAAAACTAACATAAAAGTGAGTTTTATTGGTTGTTATACAAACAACAAAAAAAGGACTAGTTTTTGCAGTTTTCATTTAATTTCTTTTGCTGGAACATGTACAAGGAGTAAAACATACTTTAACTTTATGCTTTATTTCTATAGTTAATAAATTTTTCCACAGTTAAAAAAATTACTTAGGTCTGTATAGTTCATAGTTTTTATTAATTATAAAACTACACCCTCCTACAAGAATTTGGTATTTTCATTTGTCTTAATTTGTAAAAATATAAATTATTAGATATTTTTGATATTTATAATGTCACCCCATACTGGCCACAAAAGCACCTCCACCAAACTTAAAGTGGCCCATGGGCCACCAGTTGATAATCACAGTTGTAGCACCTTGTTGCGGCTCTGAACACTTTTATGTTAGTGAAGAAAGGCGTAAAATGGCTCTTTTGATTGAAAAGGTTGCAGACCCCTGCTAGTGAGATGGCTCGGAGTACCCGGCAGAAAATTTCCCTTATTTTTAAATCCAAAACTTGACGGGTATGGGTGGGGCGCCATGATGTATTACGTTATGAAATTAGCATATCATGATATCTTTTTTTTTTTGCCCGGGCAAGCTTTTTTTACTGGTATTATCGTGAACATATGACCCAACTCTAAGTCCCTATACTCTTTCATCCATGAGTAATTATTCCACGGTATGACAGCACAGCAGTTATTCGCCCTTTTCTTTAGTTCTGCCATACAGTTCCTCTGTCATCCCAGTTCTTAAAACATTTCTAATAAAATTGTAACATTTAACTAAATGCACAAATGTGTTTCTACCATAAATTGTTTAAAATGTAGCTAAAAGCACATCTATGATTTTACTGAGATAGTTTTAAACAAAGTTGCTGAAACTGATATTGATGTAATACTCATAGCATGGTATTATTCCCATATTTTAAATATATATTTTTTATTTTTTTAAGTAGAAGGGCACAGTTGGTAGAGCTGCCACCTCTCAGCAAGAAGGTTGCCGGATTTAATCCCAGCTGGGGATCTTTCTGGGTGGAGTTTGCATGTTCTTTCCGTGCATGTGTGGATTTTCTCCGGGTACGCAAGTTTCCCTCCCACAGGCCAAAAACATGCATGTTAGACTGATTGGTAACTTTAAATTGTCCCTAGGTGTGAGTGAGAGAGTGAATGGTTGTTTGTCTCTGTGTCCCTGTGATGGACTGGAAACCTGTCCGAGGTGTACCCCGCCTCTCGCACAGTGATGGCTGGATATAGACATCAGTGACCCCCTGCAACCCAAAAAGGAAAGGGCAAAGATGATGGATGGATGGAGTTTTAAGTAGAATACAACATAATACGACAATTATTGTCATCCCCCAAAAAATGAACGATGGGCAATCTATTTACATTTTTGTTTAATAATATTAGAATATGGAAGATTATCTAAAACTTTCAAGTTCCATCTTTTGAACATGCATTTCATAAGAAAAAGAAAGTCACAACTCACAGACAAGCAAGTAGCAGTTTTTAGTTTAACAATAGTTGACATTACAGTTAAGGTCACATTATTACTGGTGAATGACTTATATCTACAGAGTTTGCACTAGTAGTATTTGACAAGCCTTTGCTGGCATAGATTGCCCCGGGTCTGCCCAAGTCAGCATTTTACAACAAGGTTGAGTAGGCAGACATGCATGCAGGGCACTTGCATGCAGCTAAAATACCACCAGATCTTATCTGGGGCTACAAAGAGGTTGGAATAAGTCTGTCTGGCATCTAAGGTTGAATTTGTAAGTAGTTAAAAGGACCAAGTTTTGTTTTGCACAGATTAAACTCAAAATTGTAAAGTGGAGATTAAATGAGTGGCCTCTTGGCAGGAATGTGTTTGTGACCTGACTCCATCTTGGCCATAATGAATTGTTATTGCAAGGCATTTGCTGCTGTTAGCCAAATGGTAAGGAAAAATGACCCTGCTGCTGATTTTCATTGGCTACTAAAAATACAAAAAACAAAAGATGCAAGGATAAAACACAGAGAGGCATTACATATCGATGGAAAATACTTCATTGACAATGAAATTTGAGGATTGTTTTGTTTAAAAAAATTTAGAAAAAGTTTCTTGTAAATAACTAACTTTAAAAATCATTTGGTTGCCTTTCCTCCTTCATTGTTAACCGTTATAGGTTTAGGTCCAATACATGATTTCTAAAATCAGAAAAAACTAACTAATGATTGAAGTTTATAAAACACAGCACAAGTCAGTAATAGTGAAAAGGGTTTAAAAAAATGTACACAAATTTAGTCTACAAATATGCAAGTTTTAAGTTGATAATGTAATCATTAAGATGGGTGTAATATTTTAACAGGCGTTTAATAAAAAACTCAGGACAGTATTACACTTTTATTATTTCATTTTATGCTTATGTTCATTGGGTGTTTGGTGTTTTAGGGGTGTTTGGTGTTTCAGTGTTGGTGTAAATTTTCATACTTTTATACTATTATGAAAAAACTCAGGACAGTGTTACACTTTTACTATTTTATGCTTATGTTTATTAAATGTTTTAGTGTTTAGTGTTTAGATGGTTACTGTTGCACCGAGGGACTGAGAGAAACGCAATTTCGGTCCTGTGTATGTCCTGTACATATTGCAGTTCTGACAATAAAGTTGACTTTGACTTTTGACTTTGATAAAAGATTAGGCCAATGAAGCACCGCTGGTTGTAGCCTCGTGGAACAAACGGAGCATAACTTCTAATGAGCTAACGGGTTTAAAGAATTAAAGTGTTCACTTTAACTGAGCTGTTACTATAGTGGTTCATATTAATAGGCTCTGAAAATGTGATCGTCACCTGGGCAAATATATAACCATAGTTCTATTTATGTTGTTTGTTATCCAAGAAAATAATACAGGGACAGGTATGCTTATATTTTATTTGCAATTTCTTGTAGACTTCTCTTTTCTTCCCTTTTCTTATGTTGTGTGTTTGGTTGATGTAGTTACAGGTTTCTAATATATCTTGTATTTTTTTCTTGCTCCTTGAAATATTTCTTAAGGATGCATGCTTTAAAAGTAAAAGACTTTGCTAAAGAAACTGTAAACAAAGGGAAAATAACTAAGGAGGGACACTTCCAGGATATTTGTGTTATCATTGAACAGATCTGCCTGCTATTTAATGATTATGATGAGTGTGACACACAGGTCCAAAGTTCACCCACATCTACTCATGATTGTTTTACTGGCTGGGAAGTCCAGACAGAGCTGGCTTTTAGTGACCTCTAGAGGATACCAGTTGGCGAAGACTGGCACAGCAGCACCAGACCGCAATATTATCTGCAGTTAACTGAGCTCTGTTACTATAGAAAAAAATTGTCAAACTGTACATGCAAATTAAATTTGATTGATTGTAGTCTGGGCTCTGTCCTTAAGCTGCTCTTTTTTTTTTCTGCCTTGTGGTTGGTGCAGAGAGCTCATCTGGCCCTGATAGATGCCTTGATGACAATAGGAGCCATGGAGACGGTGACTGCAGTGAAGCTGTGCAATTCTGCTGAGCTACTGGGTGGAGCTGCCAGATGGGAGGATGCTGTACTTCAATGGGTTAATGTGGTAAGAGCCAGTTCAAAGCAAAGAAACTTGTTTTAAACACATGCTATAATTTGTCAGGTATGATTACAGTAATTGTTTAGTGTCACATGTCGTCAGCCCTGTCCTGATGATGAACTAGCATCTATTTAGTGTCGCAAATAAAGTTACTTTAATTTTTAAATCCTTAAATGTAATGTTGTACATTTTTACACACAATATAACCCCTCTGTGTTCTCATCTTAAACCCTCAGTTAAACCAGAAGCTCAGAGAACGTACTGAAGGACCCCAAAACGACTCCTCTCAGGAAGCTACAGAGCTCCAACCTGTTGAGCCCTCTGTGAGTATTCCATACCCTTAAGACAGTATTACTCATCAGGGCTTCATTTTAATGAAACAAGACACACATGGCAAATCTGCTGGCACAAACAATAGTAGGTGTGATCAGATATTTTGTTGTTTTTGTGGCTACATTTGATGTTACAAAACAGGTGGCCTCAGGTGCAGCTAAGTGTAATGTTCTAGTAGCAGCAGCATGGGGATTAGGAGGGAGGCAAATTCTTGACTTCAGGTGGAGTCAAGGTGAGCTTTAGTGATGACTAACAGAATCAAGGGAGGGTGACTCCCTTGATTCTGTTAGGGAAAAAAACTATTCATTCTTGTGAGGGATTGTGTTGACCCTAACATTTTTTGTTTTGAATATTTTGAATATAAAAAAGTTTGTTTTTAAGATTAAATACTTAAGGCCCTAAAATATATATATATATACTGTACATTCAATTAATTAAATATAATATTTAGAAAGATACTTTTTTAATAAATTTTTCTGGCATTTGTCATATCCATGCTTTTAATAGGTATGAAATGTCTTTATTTCTGTATAAAGTTCAGTCCAGATTGGAGCTATTTGGATATTTGTTGTGTTCCTGCAGGTTTCCACTAATAGTGAAATAAAAACAATACAGTATAGAAGAAATATACAGTAAATCTTCAATATGAGTTGTATAAAGCTCATATTTTTGGTTGACCACATTTACAGGCCTTTTATTCTATAGGCCTTAGAATAAACAGATGACACTTTTAAAATATATGGTAGAACCTACAAACGATGGCTGAATCAATTGTTTCTCCTTCTTTTTCAAGAGTGTTCTGTCATCGCAACCCTCTCCAGTTTGTCTTGTTCTTCCACTGTTTGCTTAATATCTGTCCCTGTGCTCCTCCATTTCCCTTTTTTTCTATTTTCTGGTATTTCCTCTTCTACTCTGACAGTGTCCCACTCGCTGGTACTGGAAACTTGTTCCTGTAAGTTCCCTCCTTCCCTCTGCCTCCTCTCCCTCTCCCTCCATCCCACCACTATCTTCATCAAATTTCTCAGCCAACATATGATCAGGTCTGTTTTTATTTTCATTTCCCATGTCCTGCGTTGACACTGCATTGTTTGTTGAATCCTTCTCTGCATCGAATGACATTTGAGTTAACAGTATTAAAGTTAACACTGTTGCGAGACAGGTCAAAGACGTTGTTGTGAAAACTAGAGTGGTGCATGACTCGGGTTGGACTTCAAAATGC
>JBBPBX010074815.1:0-17492 GCA_038048925.1 Garcialebias charrua
TCAAGTATAAACTTTTATACAGATAATATAAGTTGTAGGTAGTTAACAGTGGGTATAAAAGTTTACTCCCAGTGCTTCCTAACAATGAAAGTGTCATTTAGGCGTCTATGGAAAACAGCTTTAATAAACTTCTCATCTAAAAGTGTTACGACCACATGTTCACAGGATTGCATCATCACACACGTGATGAAAGATTAGATGCTTTTGAACACACTCAGACAATTTACAGTTTTTTTTTAATTACCATTTGTTTTAGTTTAACTTTGGCTATTTGTAGTTGTTATAACTACAAAGTATATTTATTCTGATCACAGGCCCACCTTCTCTAACCTCTGCATCACCACTCCTCACTTTACCTGTAATAGTTATCTGCTATGACAGGTCATTTTAAAATTTGGACAACTTTATATCAGTAATTTGTCTTTTGAGCTTTGGCTCCTCTAATTTGCTTTCAAATGTTTGTACCATATTTTTCAGACTATAAGGCACACTTCAAATCCTTTAGTTTTCTCAAAAAATCAACATTGAGCCTTATAATCTGTAATCTATGATCTTTATAATAATTCTGGTTGTGCTTATTGACCTCGAACTGATTTTATGTGGCACACGGCGCTCAAAAATCTGTCAAAGTGAACGTGTTTCACTTATCGCGCCTTATAATCTGGTGCGCCTTATAGTCCGAAAAATACAGTAACTCAAATTGTACTTTTAAAGTTAAATCAAAGACAATTTTCAGTTTTTGAAACTAGTATGGAAGCCCATTTCCGCCATGAAAGAAAAAAAATCAAAGCCCAACAGGGAGTCATAATTTTGACTTTTAAAGTCATAATTACGAGAATACTGTAACAGTCATAATTATGAGTTTTAAATTAATAATTATGACATTTATTCTAATAATTATGACTTTAAAACTTAATTATGACTTCCTGTTGGGCTTTTATTTCATAGTGGAAATGGGCTTCGATACTAAATGCTATATAAAGTGGTGATGAAAAGATGTATATAAAACACTACAGCCTGGATGTCACAACTCACGATCTCACACAAGCTGTGCTCTCTACAAAGGAGAGCTGAATGTACTACCGCCTGTCTGTTTGGACCTAAAGGCCGAGATACACTCGAGCGTCCTCACGGTACGCCTATACGCAGCGTACGTATACGCCAAGGCAAAAGCGTAGCCCCGCGTAGCCCCTCAGGGCATGTACGCGCAAAGCTTTTTTTTTACTACGCGTGCGCGATACGCGTGCGCGATACGCGGTGTCTGACCATAAACTTCCCGGCGCCGGACTGTTTTGTATGTTACACAAATGAAATAAATTCCCCTTCTTTATCGCTGATCGGGCCTTTTCTTTTGTTTTTTTGCCTAAAGTCAAGTAACCGCTTCTTCCTCCGTTCACTCGATGATTGAAATGAATGAATTCAGGTCCTACCTGGGTGCGCGATGTTTTAAATATTCCCTGGTGGGCTGTGTGCTGCAGGAAAAGCGCTCCCTGTTATTATTTTTATTTCTGAGAGAACTTTTTATAACATATATAGTAGAAACACCGTATCAGAACACCGCAGAAGTCCAGCGAGCTGCTCATGATGCATTCTCAAGGTTTCACTTTCAGCTGACTGAACGCTGTCAATCATTTCAGTAGGCGTGTCAGCAAGTGACCAATCAGCGAGTCCCCTCCGTGCTCAGCTGCTCATATTACAACAAGGAGAACGCGAGCGTTTAGAAAGCTGATAGTTTCTGACATATGCTCAAGCATATCAGCAAAACACATGCGCACAAAATGCGTGCGCATGGTGGCGTACCTGAGGACGCATGAGTGTATCTCGGGCTTAAAGTTTGCACAAAGCATGCATTTCCAGGGCATGATGGTATGTTCCCATATCATGTGTTGCACTGCAGTGAACTGACCGAAAGGGAACTGGAGGTTATGCACCATAACCAATGTTCCCTGAGAGAAGAGAACAAAGTGCAACACTTGTTTGCCCCTCCAATGCACAAGCTCGGCGAAGTGCTTGCAGAGGGCGATCGTGAGTCGTTCTGCGTCATTTATACCAGAGGGGGGTGGAGCTTCTGGTGACGCAGAAGCCTCACTTGCCTTATAAGGCGTGATTGTAATGCTTCAGGTGAACCGCGCGAGGGCGCAATTCCCATATCATGTGTTGCACTTTGTTCCCTTCCCTCAGGGAACATTGGTTATGGTGCATAACATCCAGGCTGTAATGCACAACAGTCTGTAAAATGCTTAAAAATACTGGCCTGCATTGCCGGACAATAAGTCAGGCTCGTTTCCAGTGAGAGTTGGACTCCGCCAAGGTTGCCCTTTGTCACCGATTCTGTTCATAACTTTTATGGACAGAATTTCTAGGCGCAGCCAAGGTGTTGAGAGGATCCGTTTTGGTGGCCTTAGAATCGCTTCTCTGTTTTTTGCAGATGATGTGGTCCTGTTGGCTTCATCAGATCGTGATCTACAGCTTTCGCTGGAGCGGTTTGCAGCCGAGTGTGATGCGGCCGGGATGAGGATCAGTTCCTCCAAATCCGAGGCCATGGTCTTGAGCCGGAAAAGGGTAGCATGCCCTCTCCGGGTCGGGGATGAGGTCCTGCCCCAAGTGGAGGAGTTTAAGTATCTCGGGGTCTTGTTCACGAATGAGGGAAAACTGGAGCGTGAGATCGATAGGCGGATAGGTGCAGCATCCGCAGTGAAGCGGGCTCTGTACCGGTCTGTCGTGGTGAAGAGAGAGCTGAGTCAAAAGGCAAAGCTCTCAATTTACCGATCGATCTACGTTCCCACCCTCATCTATGGTCATGAGCTTTGGGTTGTGACCGAAAGAACGAGATCTCGGATACAAGCGGCTGAAATGAGTTTTCTCCGCAGGGTGTCTGGACTCTCCCTTAGAGATAGGGTGAGAAGCTCAGTCATCCGGGAGGGACTCGGAGTAGAGCCGCTGCTTCTCCACATCGAGAGGAGCCAGTTGAGGTGGCTCGGGCATCTGGTTAGGATGCCTCCTGGACGCCTCCCTGGTGAGGTGTTCCGGGCATGTCCCACCGGGAGGAGACCCAGAGGAAGACCCAGGACACGCTGGAGGGACTATGTTTCTCGGCTGGCCTGGGAACGCCTTGGGATTCCCCCAGAGGAGCTGCTCCAAGTGGCTGGGGAGAGGGAAGTCTGGGCCTCCCTACTTAGGCTGCTACCCCCGCGACCCGACCCCGGATAAGCGGACGAAAATGGATGGATACTGGCCTGCATTGAAAACCATTCGCAGATAAACAGCATTACCACTTCTGTACAATCTGCTCCTTTGAGTTTTCAGTTGCTCAGGTTTATATTTTTATTACTGATCAGCGGATTGAAGAGAAGCTTGAGTTTCTTCCTTCACTCAGGGCTGAGGAGTCTTGTCTTTCAGTCAAGACGTGTGTAATGTTTCCCTCGTGTGTCTGAAAGTTGTTACTGCTAACATTTTTTGATCAATCTTTTAAAAACGAAAAAATAGGAGGAACAAGTGACAAGATGTAATTTATTGAAATGATCAAGCGTGAAATAAATCAAAAATAAGTATTCAAAGCCTACAGTGGGTTGATCAGATTATGCAGACTGTTTTATTTTACACAAAAAAAAACATGATATTACCCATTGATTTCTGCCTCTTTTTTTTTTAAATTTATATATTTTTTTTTTATGCAGGATCCCAACAAACTGGCCTATCCTATCTCCAGCTGTCGCTGAGGCAGGTCTATACCCTGGAAAGGTAGGGAAAAAAAAGTAAAATTGCCTAAATTTGAGTCATGATATGATCATGCGAGGAGGTGTTGTAACTCCCCTTAAACAGAAGTCTTTTGACTGAAGCAACACTGAAAATAACAGGTGTGTGAAGATATTATTAGTGTGCAGAGTGTAGCTCACACGCTTGAAAATTAACAACAAATACAGTGCTTTTTTGAATACAAAAATACTATGAAAACCACATTTCCTCCTTTTACTTTTCAGTTTTCCCTTGGTTGGAGATGCTTGTGAAAAGTGCAACACCTGATTGATTGATTCATTAGTTAATAGTTAACCAAGAGTTTTTCAGTGTTGGGTCGCTCACACTACATACCTGCAAGCCTGCAAACAAGTTCTGTGCAGTGCACCCTTTCAATCTAAAGCCTCAAATCTGGTCATTTTCCCTGTTAGCCTCCCTCACATCTAAAGCCGCACTGGTTTTTAACTTAAAAGTAGAGTTCCCCTAATCATTCACCCTGTCTCCTTTCACACTCTTCAACCGCCTTTGGTTGCTGAAACTGTACAAACAGCCACAGCTCCAGTCTCAGCCTGCAGGAACTAGTTGCAGCAACAATGTAACCGAGTACGACTGCTGGTCAGTGGCTCACACTCCAACTGGAATAGTTGGAACAACTTAGGAGAAATTTGATATTTTCACTAAGACTTCTGAGAACTGAACCTGGAGTACTTTCACATCATGTTAAGCTCGTGCTGGTTTATATATAATCAGAACTGGTGCTTTAATTATATGTTGCGTCAGTGAACACGATGCAAAGTGGGTGGAAAACAGAGTTCAATTTATTGAATCCCAAACTCTTTTCAGAGCAAAAATGGCATTTGGTGTTGGCTGAGAATTAAGGGATTTGTTTCCTGGATCAGAACTACAGTCATGTATTCCACATTTGAACTATTTCTACAAAGTAGAATATGGCACCGTCACTATCATTACACTGACTGAAGGAGGCCAACGGGTTCCTTTCGGTGTCACAGTTACAAGTAAAAGTACTACAGTTTTTTGTGAACGAGCCACGCTTTTCTAAATTTGGCAGGATAGGATGAATTCTACATTCAGTAATTTTGTTCAGTTGTTTATTAGATAAATAACAAGGTACTGTAGTTTGCTGTCAATTTTTGATTGAAACCTTTGGAAAATAAAGGCTTTAACCAGCTTTTTTTTTTTAACCCGTCTGAAAACTCATCTCTGCTCATTGGCCTTCAACCCAACTGAGACTTGATTTTACTTCATTTTTATTGGTATTGATTTTATCTGTTTAACTCGTCGTTTTATTGTGTTTTAAATTGAGTTTTCAGTTCACTGTGTGCTTGGCTTTGTTTTTATGCTCTCTTTTAACTAGCTGATGTTCAGCACTTTGTTTCAGCTGTGGCTGTGTTAAAGCACTTTATAAACACAGTTATATATATTTATTATGAATGCATGTACGTTTACAACTTATTAATTTCTGGAAGTTGGCCACCACAGATAATGCTAGCCAGCACAAAAACAAATACATGTATATTGTATAACTCGGCCAATTTTACAGCTATTGAGCTAAAGTTTAATGAGATATTAGCTGAGAGTCATCACAAAACATAATCTGACATCTTATGATATTGCATGTGAATTTACATAGTTATTTTAAAAATGCTAAAAGTGGTAATTTCTTAACATCAGACAGATGATCTGGTGTGATATGCATTCCTTTAAGTAATGCTAGTAATGCTAGACAATCATATAATTCATACTGATTCACAGTTTTATTATACGAGAGTGAAAAGATCACTTTCGAACTCATATTGTCTTCAACAGTTTAATTTTGATCATAAGCAACTGCTTCAAGTACTAAATGCAAATTACGGTAAATTATTTTAAACGGTGTATAAGTCCGTGCACATTTCTTCCTTTTTGTTTTGTTTTATTTGTGTTTTTGTGTTGAGCCCAGTTTCACAATTCAATGTTATTCTTTGTTTCAGAAAATGGCTCAGAGATGTTTCAACCTTTGTACCGTAAAATAAATACGAGAAACCAATTGAACAATAACCAGCCCGTTGTATTTTTATTATCTGCTGAAAAACATGTGTGTCACTTCAGAGCTCCAGCACCAGTGGATGAAATCCAGTGACCTCAGGATTCAAAGCACTTCTCCTCTCCTGAACTTTGGCTCTGTTGATAAAAACATTAGGAAAGTGTGACTGTGACAATCTCCCTGAAACTGGATAAACCCGGTGCAGACAGAACTGCACACACACACACCCCGTTCTGCTGAAGGTCATCGATCCCCGTATCTTTGTGTGTGAGCATGTGCATGTGTGGAGTTTTGTGAGGTGGAGTGTGTTTCTGCAAAGCAAACATGAAGGTGGGAGAATGAAGACAGTGCCAAAACAGGAAGGTGTTAATGGTTATTTTGGACAGATTCAACCACCTACCGTAAATGCTGCTAAACACAAAATGTCCTAGATCTCTTTGCACCTCTGAACAAGAGCATTAGAGCAAATTTGTAAATCTCTTTAATCCACATAAGAAAGCACCATCTGCAGATATGTGGTGCAAAAATCACAAGTGTTTACTATGTTGCATTAAAATAAAAACACAAGGAGTAAAAGGCCTTCTTGCACCATTTGCAGAGCAGTCCAACAAAGTTTGTAACAATAAGTGAGACTTCTCAAGAAATAAATTATAATAAAAGCTGCATAAACCACCAGCAGGTTAATTCAGGTTTTTATAGCAGTTACAGTATCACCATCAGGGGCGGCCGTGGCGTAGTGGTAATGGCAGTCGTCCCCCGATCGGAAGGTTGGCAGTTCGAATCCCGGTTCCCCACACCATGTGTCGTTGTGTCCTTGGGCAAGACACTTAACCCCGAGTGGCTCCCGGTAGGACTGGAAAGCACCTTGCATGGTAGTCTGCTGCTACCGGTGTATGAATGTGTGTAGCACTTTGAGATTTTCACTAATGAAAAGTGCGTTATAAATTGAATTCATTATTATTTGGGGGATGGTAATAAAGATTTTCTGATCTGTTAAGTGGAACTTGGACTTCCTTTTATGTCTTGCATCATGGATAGGCAGAGAATAGATCTGGAAGTAATCAGCGCTCCAGTCCAAACAGGCAGATGTTTTTAGTTTACTTTTTTTCTTTTTCTTCATTTTCATTATACTGTGGCTCAGATTGTGTTACACAATGTCCAAACAGACATGTAGCAGTTTAGCAAGAATTTGGCAGCAAAATGAAATCCTCCCATTGTGGTCATGTGGTGTTAGGATATAAAACTGGCGTGGAACAATGCTTGGTACTCCAGACAAACAGCTTCCTGTTACCCAGTGCTTTGTGCTGCAGCTGAAACAGGGAGAAGATGGCACTTACCAGGAAGGTAATGAAGCTGTCTGCATACATGTGGGTTTTCATGTGCTGTTTTTGTGCAGAGGTTTTGGGCATATGTGTCCAAAAACTTGAGGAGACAGTTATCCCATCAGCCACTGGTGAGGATGATGCCAGTGAAGATACCATGTTACAGTATTACGTCCAACAGTCAGACTGAAGCAGTCACTGCAGGACAGGCCCAGGCTGATAAGGAAGTGCCCAAAGATTTTATTCTTTGCTCTGCTGTCTGTTACCTGTTGACAAACCACTGGTTCTTTTCTTCTTCTTTTTTGAGCTTAGAAGCTTGTTTTAGTCTGAATGATCATTAAGTGACTTAATAAATAAATAAAATAAAAACATTGCTTTGAAAGGGTTTATGTGCTGGACAAAAAATTAATAAAAAAATATACAGCTAAAGATCAAAGAAAAGCTTTGAAAGACCAAGAAAAAAATAAAAAAATTAGTCAAGGCCCCATGAAGTCCTGAAACAATATGAAAAAACAAGACTATTGTACTGTATATGAACTCAAACCACATTCAGACTTAAACTCACAAGTCTACCATGTGTTTTCATCTGTGTGACAGCTGCACAGAGAGTTCCTGAGGGGGGGAGCGAATGTCATGCAGACATTTACGTTCTATGCCAGCGATGACAAATTAGAGAACAGATGTCAAACACTGAAAATCACCGTGAGTACTCAAACGTGGCTCACTAAATAAAAAATAATCCTTAAGACTTATCTTTAAAGTAACATTAATGGTGTTCATCTTCTGCATTGTTCTTTCAGGGAACACAAATCAATGAGGCCACATGCGACCTGACAAGGGAAGTAGCCAATGAGGGAGATGCTCTGGTTTCTGGTGGAGAGTCTCAAACTCCTTCCCACCTGAGCTGCAAGAGTGAGACAGAAGTAAAAGCAGCACCGTCATTCATTACTTTGAGCATGTTGAGGAGGCAGAGTGGGCCGTGAAGGTGCTAAAGGCCAGTGGGAAGCCTGTGGCTGCATCTGTATTGGACCTAAGGGAGACATGCACAGTGTCTCACCTGGAGAATGTGCTGCCAGGCTGTTGAAGGCTGGTACACATCATTATTATAGCCCTTCACATTAAGATTACAAAACCAACATGATTTCACTGTCGCCTGTAGGTGCTCAGATTATGGGAGTCAACTGCCACTTTGACGCCCTGACCTGTGTGAAGACTGTGAAGATGATGAAGGAGGCAGTGGAGAAGGCCGGGCTGGAGGCTCACTACAGTACATGGTTCAGCCACTTGCGTACCACACATTTGACTGCATTTGCCAGGGATCCATCAATCTGCCTGAATTCACAGTTTGTCATTTTTTTGTGTGCAATTAAAAAAAGAAAAGAAAATGAACTAAGAAGTTGTTTTCTAAACAGATTTCACAATGTGTTTCCTTTGTTCCTTCTGCTTTCAGCTCTGGAACCCAGGATCCTGACATGCTGGGACATGTACAAGTATACCAAAGAGGCCTACAATGTGAACATTCGCCACATTGGTGGCTGCTGTGGGTTTGAATCCTATAACATCAGGGCTGTGGCAGAAGAACTTTCCCCTTAGAGAGCAATTATGCCTCCTGGATCAGAGAAACATGGACTGTGGAGCAGGTCTGGCGATGCACACCAAACCCTGGGTCAGAGCCAGGTGACATGTCTGCAACCATCTTGGGCATGCACATGATTTTAGGAGTTTTCATGTTCTCTCCGTGCATGCATGGGTTTTCTTCGGGTGCTCCGGTTTCTTCCCACAGTCCAAAAACATGCACGTTAGGCTGTTTGGTAACTCTAAATTGACCCTGGGTGTGAGTGAGACAGGTCCCTCTTGTAAATGAGTCCCCTTGGCTCAACGAGGCTAGCCTGTATAAATAAAGGTTGAATGAAAAATTTTAGACTCAACATGGTTCATCTTTTTTATTGTCTCTCTCCTCCAGAGCCCACTGTGAGTACAGGGAGAACGTTAAACCAGCATGTGGTCATCCTCTGTGCCCATCCTCATCTACATCTTTCAGTCTGGTTTCGTTTCAAGCAGGTCCACAGCACAGAAACAGCTTTGGTCAAGGTTTGCAACGACATTCTTGTATCAAATGATTCTGGTCATTTTGTGGTACTTGTACTCCTTGAACTTACCGCTGCTTATGATACCGTCGACCACAGTTTCCTTTTATCATGAACACTGGGTCGGGATTACAGGTGCTGCACTATTCCGCTCATACCTCACTGACAGAAGTTTTTGTGTCAAGGTCGGGAACAATGTATCCACTTCAATGTCTCTTTCCTGCGGGGTCCCACAGGGCTCTAGTCCACTTTGCTTCACGCTCTATATGCTCCCGCTGGGGTCCATCCTAAGGAAACATGGTATTTTGTTCCATTGTTACGCGGATGACTGCCAGATCTACCTGCCACTGAAACCAGCTAATGCAGGCTCCCTCCACCCTCTCCTAAAATGTCTGGACGACATTAAGACTTGGATGGCTTCAAACTTACTAAGTTTTAATGATCAGAAGACTGAAGTCCTCATCTTTAGCCCTAGCTCAGCTGCCGCCTCTGATCATATAAACTTGGATTCCCTCCAGCCCTATCTCAAGCACTCTGTGAGAAATCTTGGGATGGTTTTTGACTTGGACCTTAAGTTTGATAAACAAATCAGTTCCGTTCTGCAGAAAAGCTTCTTCCAACTGCGGCAGGTAGCTAACCTCAAGCCAGTGTTGTCCAGACCCGACCTGGAGACTCTAATCCATGTGTTCATCACAACCCGCCTGGATTATTGCAATGCACTGTATGCTGGGATCAGCCAGGCTTCCTTCTCACGTCTCCAGCTCGTTCAAAATGCAGCAGCTCGACTTTTAACCGGTACACTCTGAGCACAATACACCAGTTCTCTCCTCCCTTCACTGGCTCCCCGTGTGAACTAGAGTCGACTTTAAAAAAAATTTGTTGACCTATAAATGCCTAAATGGCCTCGCTCCCCTCTACCTCTCCGAGCTGCTGGAACCATATGTTCCCTCGCGGGCCCTGATCATCCGATCAGATGCTTTTGGTGGTTCCAAAAACACGACTGAAGCTCTGAGGAGATCGGGCGTTTTCAGTCATCGGCCCCAAACTTTGGAATGACCTGCCCCCAAACATTAGGCAGGCCTCCTCCCTTCACATGTTCAAATCCCTGCTAAAATCCCATATTTTCTCTCTGGCGTTTCATACTGTGTGAGCTGACTTAGTGTATATATTTTATCCTGTGTTTTCATTTTAATGCTGCTCTTATATATGTTTGTTATATTTTTACTGCTGTCAATTTAATAGTTTTACCATTAGTGGGTGTTACGGTTTCTGTAATTTTTTTAAAATCTCTTTGATGTTGTTTGTGAAGCACCTTGATAACAGTTTATATGTTTTAACTGTGCTCTATAAATAAAGATGACTTGACTTGACTACATCGGAGGGATGGGGACTCACAAGGGGTCACGCTGACCTGCTGCAACACAAAGAGGCAACCAGTGCCCAATAAATAAAGCATGTGCTGGAAATGCAGAATAAGTCTAAATCCTTTGCATGAACAAGACATGATGGAAAAAATATAGTGAACTTGTCCCCTTCGGGCCGTCAGCAATTTTGAGATGTGAAAAAATGTGTTTTCCCCATTTCAGTTCAAAGATAGGAAGCACTTGTACAATGTTAGCTTGAGAGTTCAAGTAAACAGACTTGTTGAAAATTACCCAAAAATAGTAAATAAACATATAAAATGAGCAATAAACAACACAACAAAGTCAAAGTGGGCGTTTGCACCCATTTGCATTCAAATTAGCATGAGTTAGCAAGAATTTGATGCAGGTCAACAGGTCAATAGTTCTCATCCATCTGTCCTTCTGATGGCATGCCTCCCAGGTCAGTTTGATTCCTCTATGAGAGAGCTAATCTCACCCCAGTGCTCAGTGAGCCTCTACAGCATCCTCTGATCTGCTCCTTCAAACCCTTCTGCTCATCACACACGACAGAATGAGCTTGAGCTGAGGAGGAGAAGAAAGTCACACACATTCAAGCACCAGCTCACACTTTTGCACAAGTCTTTTTGGCGTAAAGCTGTCTTGTGTCTGTTTTTTTACATCGGTACATAGAATACATCTTAAAAAACACATATGAACATGCAAAGCAGAAACTAATAAATGTTCCACTTTTCTAAATAATTTAAAATTTATGTCTGCTTTAAAGCAACATTTCAGATATTTTGAAGTTGTGTTCTCTAAAAATGTTATGAATAATGTCTTACATTTTGGAGATAGATCTTTAAATAACCTGAGCTCAGAGAAATAGAGATTCATTCTGATCAACTCAACAAGCTAATAGCTGGCTTGAGAGGCAAACGAAGCATGCTGCCGACATAAAACTACTCCAATTTAAACATGTTTACATTCATACAAAAGCTGTTTTATACAGTTCATGGCTTCCTTATAGATAACTTTATTAATTGGCTTTTCTCTGTATGTGAATGTTCCTGAAAAGTGCCCTGAGACAACTTTGTTCTGATTTGGCGCTATATAAATGAACTGAATTGAATTGAAATGGCTGAACCCAATATTTGTGTGTCACTCTCATATACTGTATTGGAGTTTGCAATTCATGGTTATTTTCATTTAATTTCCATAGAATTCTCTAATAGAAGTAGCAGCAGCTATAGTGGAGAAGATCAGTGACCAAATTCATCAAAATCTTTCAAATCTGTATGCAAGCATAAACTTTACATAGACATGGTCATGATTGTTTCCAAAAAGCATGGTAGCCTTTTAAAATGAAATTCTGGCTGCCCTTTATGAAAATGGCCAAACATACTCATCTTTGCATGACTTGCATGGGTTAAATGATCAAAATGAATTTGTTAAAAAAATATGTATGAAATGACGTAATGTGTATTGTATTAGTTAGAAAATTAGAAAGAGTTAGTCATTTTGTACTGTTGGTGGAAGATTATTATTGTTTAATCTGATTGTTTGAAAAAAGGGGCATATATAATAAGATTTATTCTTCTTTCTGCTACCTTTCATTTTTTTTATATTTTGTACGTTATCATCTATGGGATTGTCTTGTATTGTGTTTCTTTTGTAAAAAAAATGAACAAATTTAATAAACATAAACAAACATAAACATAAACACTTGTATGGGTTAGGTGATTTGTATGAGATAGGGCACTTTTGTAGTCCATCTTGAAAGAATTAGACCATTTAGAAATTTTGAATGAATAATGTGATTTTCAAAAAAAAAAAAAGGCCTCACAATGACTCGTATAGAGTTGCGTTCGGCCCCCAAAAATCTGACCTGACCCGGCCCCAGCCCGTAGCCATCATTTACGAACCCCACCCCACCCAAAAAATTAACAGTAATAACAGGTCCGAACCTGAAAAAACTCAGACTTTGTAAATCAGGCTTAGACTGCTTATATAGTTATTAAGGGTCGGCGGATGCACATGATTGAAAAAAAGGGGCAGAAGATCGGAGCTGAGGGGGTGTTTGCCCTTTCATGGCTGTAAAAACTCATCCCTGCTTCTGCCTGCATTCTGCATTATTCAGACACGGACCCTGCTCTGACATTCAGTGGGATATTTTGGGATCTCACCTGTTTGGGTCATCGACCGCATGCCTTCACTGAGTGCAGCAGCTGAATGAACATCCATTTGGGTTTGATGGATCGCTGCCTGGCAGTATACATGTAGTCCCATCTGAAGCTTAACTGAACTTTATTTTACCTTTATCAAGGCCGGTCAGCGCGTGGTCAAATGGCTGAATGTGGCTGGTGGCTGTTTGGCAAGCCATGTCGGCATATAATTGGATAATCAGTCGCGCACATCCGCGGGTGCAATCAAATGCCTGACACCGCCCCGCCCATCCAGCACATTAATATGGCCAAGACCGGGCCGGGTTTTGGACCTGGGTTAGAAATGACTCGTATACCAATTTCTATGCTTGCATGCATGTTTAAAAAGATAATTTCCCTTCTTCGCTACATTATTATCAGTAACACCTGCTGTTTGGGGAAATTGAGGCAGGGATATCATAGTGTTACTACACTGAAATAATTGTAATGTAAAACCAAACAGTAATGCAGATTTTATAAACTATCGTTCACATACGTTTTTGAGATTGGAATTGTTTCAGCATGGCTGTAATCTATTTTGATCTTGGTCCTGTTCGAATTAGCAATCAGCACATCAGTCAGAGTCAGAGAATCTTTATTGTAATTTGCACCGCATGTGGTTGTACATGTGATGAAACGAGATTATGTACACAGGGTCCCAGCTACATCGAACAACAAAAATGTAAAAGAAAAACAGTAATAACATCTAGGATATAACTAAGAAAAACTGAAATACACTGAGCACTAATGTAATAGAAAAACATCATTACAAACAGCAGCACGAACATGAGTCTGTATGAGCAGATGGTCACAAATGAACACAGCAACAAGAAAACAGATCAGTCTGGTCAGGAATAAACATTTATCCAAACTGACGTTAAAAGAGCTTTCTTTAACAGGTAAGACTGAATCTTTAGGTTGAACTATTCCTATAGGACAATTAAGATACACATTTAAGTTCTGTCATGAAGTTGTCAGTAACGACTAACATTTCATACTAATTTTTCCCTCTTTTGTGCGGTTTATCAAGTTTTTTAAACAGAGCAAGTGACAAGTTTCAACATGAGCTCGAATTATTTTTAAAATCATTCTGCTCCATATCTGTGAAGAGCAAAGCTTTTGGGAATAGAACAAGCACACCATCTGTGAGGGAGACCATAAGTACTGACCTCCTCCTCCTCCTCCCATATTCTTGCCGCTCTTCTTCATTTTTCTTCCTTCCCAGTGTTGCTTCATCTGTCATGGCGGCTGTCTGAGCAAACAAACACATGAAGGTCCGCGGCGAGCCAGACGGCGCGATGTGGAACTGTTTGCTTTGGTTGCTCCCGTGCGAACAAAAGTTTTCTTAAGAGGCACACAGAGGTCTAGAGCAGAACGGAGAGACCACTAAACAAATATTTACCCTCCATTCTCCAGCGTATGGGCCCTTTTCACTCGTTCTCAGCTGACAAACAAGAGGATGGACCCACTTTTGTTTCTGAGGAGGAAAACAGATGTGGTTGAAGGAAGATGCCAGGTTCTCAGCGTCTTTGTCCTTGGTCTTCTTGATTATCACCCGCTACCAAAAAAGCGAAAGCAAAGCGACTATATTTTTGCCTGTTTTGTCTGTACCGTTAGCAAAATATGCTATAAACCAGAGGACTGATTAGAATGAAACTCTCTGAAAGTATAGATGAACGTCTCCAACTGATCACCTTGTGGAGATAATTCCTTTAAGGTGGCTGCAACAACCAAGTGACCTTAGCAAACACAAAAATGGTGATAACTCAGCAAAATTTTTATTATTATATTATGCTATTACAGGTAGTCCTCGACTTACGACGTAGATCCGTTCCTACGCGTCGCCGTAAACCGATTTTTGACGTAAGTCGAAATATACGTACATACTGCACCATATACATGTACAGTGTCTTACCAAGCACTTAGCCTATCCTAACACAGTACCCTAAATAATTATCAAAAAAACAAAAAGGTTTGGAAGCCATAATGAAGGGGAAAAAAAGTTATGGCCTACTGGGATGCTGGTGACGCCGTATTCCTCCGTCCATTGACCGTATTCCCTATTACGTTTACGACGTAAAACCGCCATCCTTCTCGGTCCATCTGCCGTTTTCCATTCCGTTTACGGTGTAAAATTGCGTTCACATTACAGTTTTGTTTTGTTTTTTGAATGTCCAGAGGACCAGACTTGGCTTTTGTAGAGAGTACAGTGCAGTATTCCTCCGCCACTACGTTTACGACGTAAAACTGCGTAACTCGGCTTTTCAAAATTTTATTTTTTAATTTTTTTAATGGGAGATGCGCCGTAACCACGAAACGTCGTAACTCGAGACCGTCATAACCCGAGGACTACCTGCATTGTTAGAATTATATTGTCATTAACTATTAGAGTCAAGTCTGTTCATTAGCAAAATATATTTTGAATAAATGCGTGGATTTTATTGAACCTTGGAGAAAATTATCCTCAGGGTGAAAAATTGACAGTTGGACTCAAATCATTTCAAAGGTGGCCGCCACAACCACCTAATTAAAACACAGTGGCTATTATTTAGTCAGTTTTACAGCTAGTGAAATAAAATTTGGTATGCGCGAAGCTGAGAGTGATCCTCAACATACACTCTGAGCACTATCCATATTTATCTCAGCCTATACTACTAAAGTCAACAGTGTCTTTTGTTATCCTCATTAATAAAACTGTCATGAACAGCAGCGGGCAACATGCATTCCTTTCAGGAATGAATAAGAAGATTTCAGAAATCTTGTATTTGAGCTGTTGCACGCATACGTGGTTGAACCTGAGGTCTATCGTGTTGTCAAAGCTGCAACAAGACAGCCTAGCCCTTCTCACGTAGTTCCTCCTTGCTTCTTCTCCTTTGGTTTGCAATCTCCGCACAATCTGCACCTTCCCGGTACAATCAAACACAAAGCAGCAGATATTACTGTCCCTTCAATGCAGCCATTAAGCTCAGCCTCCACCTGAATTCAAAGTGTTTCCTCGGTCACTCTCCGGCCTATAAATATGTACATGTTTGACCGCGGGGGTCAGGGAAGAAGACAGAAGCCTGGCAGACACGTCTACTTCCTGGAAGAGACAGCGCAGCAGGAAAGGCCTACCAATCATGTGTCAGCACAGACACATTCTTCATTGCACTCCGTCACACATCAGAGACGAACAATAAAGCAGAGAAAGGTGAGTGAGAGGGCGCTCGCAGGAAGTGGCTGATTTGCAGAGAGAGAGAGAGGCCTTTGATGGACACATATGCAGGTGTTAATATCCCGTGGAAAGGAAATAGCTGCAAGCTAGACTGACCTCCACTGAGCAAGGAGCTATCTTCAGGTTGGGTGTGGAATCCATAATGTCTGATTCTTGTTCATCCTGACCACAGGACTGTAGAAAGCGGGCAGGGGGCATGTGTGTGAGGGAGTGGGGATGAAAAAATATGGTTTATGCCGAGTGAATTTACAGAGTCCCCCTGTAATAATGAATGTGCTCTGTGCTGAAGGACTCCTTTGTTTCTGTGCTCCAACATGGAACAGTTGGCCATGAGAAATAAAAATACAGTATGCTCATCTTTGAGACTCTAGTGTCCTCTTGTGGTAAATATGCAGACTACTTGGTCATTTTTAGAAGTGGTTAAACAATTCTCCAGATTTTTAAAAGTTCTTTAAAAAAAATTTCCTTTGGACCTACCCTAAAATGAACAAAGTGGACGGTGATGTGTCAGGTCTAAGAAACTATCTACAGCATATAAACAGTACATGAATGTATCTCAAAGACATGCCACAACATTTGATCTTCCTTCAGCTGATTATCTGATGTATGTCAAGTTTTCAGCAAAAACCTTAATGGGAATTTAGTTGGTGTTAAAATACATTTTTTATGTTTACCAAACTGTTATTTTGGGGTATTTTACACAGTATCAGCCACAGAGATAAGAACAAATAGTGTCTATGTAAAATGGCTCAGTAGTTTGTTGACACAGCACTGATTCATGCCTACGGGTATACCACAGAAAAAGGTTTAAGAAAAATGTGAAAAAGAACATTCTTTTGAAAATGGTCAGGACAGAAAATGAATGAACAAACAGCTAAAGTTTAAACAAGTTAAGATATTTTTGAATGACCCCGAGAAAGCATGAGTAATAATTGATCAAGACAATTTTAAAAGAGTTACAAGAAAGAACCCAAGCAAAGTAGGCTCACTTTGTTAAAAAAAAAAAAAGGAAACAAGCACATAACTTGTAGCAAAGGATAAGGGAACAATTGTGTTTGTGTTACTTCTTCAAATAAACAGTAGTCCCTCGTTTATTGCGGGAGTTAGGTAGTGGACCCCCCCCCCTCCTCCCCGCCATAAGTGAAAATCCTCAAAGTAGGAACGCTATAGGTAGTCCCCGACTTACGACGGAGTTCCGTTCCTACGTGGCGTCGTAAAGCGAATTTTGGCGTACAGGCCCCCGCAGAGCTCTGTGTAGAGCCAAACGCCGCTCTACGCCGTTCGTACGCAGAGGCACAAGTGTAAGCCCACAGGGCATGTACGCGGCAAGCTCAAATGTTATGACCGCTGTTACGGCTGGCTCAGGCCGAACACATAAACGGGACACAAGACACAAGGAGGCAGAAGGTAAATTAAAAAGCTTTATTGAAAAACTCCCCGACTCCTCCCTCCAGGTGCGGAGTGCACCGTCTTCTGGCACAGGGTCAGGAAAAAAGCAAAGATTAGACAAAGTGCAAATAAATGG
>JBBPBX010074816.1:6455-17492 GCA_038048925.1 Garcialebias charrua
TATATATAATGGTTGCGACGTCTATGCTCTGCTGTCCAGAAAGGTTAAATTATGGGGAACCGCTGAATGGCAGCGAGACTCTAGCTTTCGTCATTCATTCAAAGATTTTTCCAAAGAACTTTGTCATGTTTTGACCTCATTCTGCCTGAGAGCGAGGCCACGTGGAGACTGTTCTCACTAAAACAAGGGAGGAGAAGTGTCACTTAGTTTATCATGGATATTCACACTGTTGCTACAAAGAGTCCCATGTCTGCAGAGTCCCAAGTCTTCAGAGAGTCTCAAGTATTCAGAGAGGCCCAAGTCTTCAGAGAGACACAAGTCTTCAGAGGGTCCTGAGACTTCAGAAGGTCCCGAGTCTTCAGAGGACCCGTCCCAGCTGACAAAACAGCAGAGGCTTTGTGACAGCACTCCCCCATGTCTCCCAGTGAGTTCCCCTATGCCTCATGAGGGTCCCACACCTCCTGAGGATTCCACGATCCATGAGGGTTCCACACCTTCTGAGAGTTCCATGTCTCCCAACTGTTCCACACTTCCCAAGGGTTCCACGCTTTCCGAGGCTTCCATGCCTCATGATATTCCAATGCCTCATGAGAGTCCCACACCTTCTATGAGTTTTACACACCCTGTGAGTTCCACGCCTCAAGTTCCACACCTCCCACAGATCTCATGCCACCCAAGGGTCCCACACCTCCTGAAGACCCTGAAGTGTCTACGCCTCTTGCACTCCCTGAAGTGGCTACGTCTCCTGCAGTCCCTGAAGTGGCTATGCTTCTTGTAGTCCTTGAAGTGGCTATGCCTCCTTCATGCTGGGTACCCACCTAAATTGTCAAAACGCTCCTGCCGACCCCTTTTGGCCGCTTGTCACTGATGCCGGGTACCCACTGGGACGCGTCTGATGACGCGCATTAGGGGGAGGCAGAGGGTCATTAGTTGTTGTGTTTTCATGCTATTGGCAGATAAAATCAGTAGCACGTGACCCCTGTTTCTACTGGAGTGGGTTTTCTACGAGCCGAACTGCAGCTCCGACAGTCTTTGTTGAGATTAAAACGTTTTTTTTACATTTGGGGTGATCGTATGCTGAGCGGACAGTAGCAACTGTTTAAAATGCCAAGATTCTTACCGGAGTCTGGTTCCAATTCATGGAGGCTCGATGAGGTAAGTTTAAAAAGTCCAAAAAAAGCCCTGTTTTCGTTGCGTCATCACATAGCAGAGGCTCTCCCGATTGGTTGCTGGACGTATCGAGCAACGTCGAGCCGCAAAAACATCAACTTGTGAGACTTTAACGGCTCAACGTTGCTCAACGCGTAGGTTGTTTCGGACGCGCGCGTGCGTGGAAAGGAACTGCCGCGTGCCGGCGCGCCGCTTCACGGTTTGCCGCGCCTCGACGCGTCTCCACATAGACTTTCAATGTAAACCGGCCGCTTCAGCCGCCCGACACGGGTCCGGTGGGTAACCGGCATTAGTCCCTAAAGTGATTATGCCTCTTGCAGTCCATGAACTAGCTATGCCTACTTCAGTACCTGAGATGGCTACACCTACTGCAGTCCCTGGGGTAGCTAGGCCTACTGTAGCCACTGAGGTTTCCACGGCAGCTGCAGGCCCCTGGTCTCAATGACAGCTGTAGTCCATGCAATCGCCATGACAGCTGTAATCCCCAAGGTCTCCACAACAGTTGCAGCCACTGAGGTCTCCACAACAGCTATAACCATAGATGTCTCCCACCACTGAGGTCTCCATGACAGCTGCATCCACCAAGATCTACACAATAGCTACAGCCACCCAGATCTCTACATCAGCTGTAGCATCTGTGGTGTCCATGTCAGCTGCAGCCACCAAGGTATCTATGCCAGCTGCAGCCTCCATGGTGTCTATGCCAGCTGCAGTCTCCATGGTCTCCATAGCTACTGGTGATCTTCTGGTCCCTGTGCCTGCGGCCAATCTTCTGGTCCCTACACCTGCTGCAGATATTCTGGTCCTTATGCCTGCTGTAGATTTTTTGGTCCCTATGCCTAATGTATAGCTTTTGGTCCATATGACAACTGCAGCCTCCCTGGATTCCCACGGCAGCTTCCCTGGTTCCATTGCCTGCTGCAGCCCCTACCTCTGGTTTTTCATTGCCTACTGCAGGCCCCCCCACCCCCAACCCCACTCCTCATTTTACTGATCTAGAGGGGTTCCAGATGGGCATCTTCTCTCACCAGGGATAGAGGGTCTCCTGGCCATCCACCTTAACTCTGGCTTTGCTCTGGATGATCTCCTGACCATCTGCTTGAACTCTTACCCTACTCTGGATGGTCCCCCAGCGGCCCATCTGGACTTGTACCTCACTCTGGAAGGTCTCCTTGCTCTCTTCTGGACCCCCTTCACCCACCAGATTCATCCAAGTCAGTCTAGTGGTCCGTCAGGAGCCAGACCTTAAGGAGAGGTCTATGTCATGATATCCACTCTCTGCCACCTACAACACCCATTTCTCCAACGCAGTCAGTGATCATGCCCTACACTTGCTGCCTGTTCTATTTAAGAGCTCCATCCACTCAAGATCTCTGCCAGATTATCAAACCATTTTTGGTATTAGATGTCCAACGCCTTGTCCATATCCATGCCTGACCTTCATGTCTCGACCTCACACCTGTTTTCCTGGATTTGCCCCCTGTCTGCCATGTTTGGTTTGTTCTACTGAACCTCTGCCACCTCAAGTATGACCCCTGCTTCTCGTCCCAGACTGCAGTTAAAGTTTGACACCTCTGTTGAATCAACTCACAGTATTAAAGGCCTCCCTTTTCAACTTCTCACTCACCACTTATCGTGACATAATTCCTACCATACTGTCTCTCCAAGCGTTGCAGAGTCATTGTTGACTTTCTCCCTCAGGAGTTAACAATCTGCTAAAACTTTAAATAAATATTTTTGTTCACTCCTGCGTGTGGTTGAATTTCCGGGTCCCCCTTGTAATTCATTACAATAATCACATATCCGTAAGATAATATATAATCTGATAAAATTATACTTCACCACCTAAACCCTTACTGCAGTGCCATATAGTTGGGTTTAGAGGAATAAAATACTGTATGTGCTATTGTTGCAACCCACTGGCTCAAAAGATGTATAACACAATGAGATCCACACAACAAAACCATAGACAAAGCCTATCTTCTAAATGAAGTCAGGTTACAGAAAAAAACTTTTGTTTCATATATAGGTTAGATTTACTGGCAGCAAAGATACGAGATAAAACACCTAAATGTGAGGCACATGCCCACTGCCACCCTGCCCCACAATAACAAGACTCCTTCTCTGCCAGCCTTCTTTGCCACAAGCTCACCCCTCAGTGTAGAAGATGGAAACGGCAGATTTTTCAGTAAATTTCAAAGCGGAAAACAGGATCAACAGCTTTAGCGGCTTTTCACATCTCAGCAACTTCCTCAACTGCCTTTTTTTCCCATTTTGTTTGTTTAGGACAATGTGTGTGGAAGCAAAAATGGTCTGCTGAAAGAATTTATTCCGCCTGTGTATTGGTGTGGAAAACATGCCAAAATGCTGTCTTTCACTAGCGCTATAGCACATACACACATTCATATTAACTATGTCACACTTTGGCACATAAATATACTCAACCTATATGTTATAGTTGTAGAAAGCCTTTGGCATTCATGTTTAGAGTGGCTGTTCTGTTAGATGAATGTAAATGAGACTGTGAGGAGCCAAAGGAACAACAGACACACAAACTTCAGCAAGCTGGAGGGGAAAGCTCACAACTACAAAAGCCTTGTGGGCATGTGCTTTCTCTGTCTGCCTCTAGTTCCTCAGTTTCAGTGTTGTTTGCTTGAAAAGTTGGAATAAAACATCAGTTTAGCCATTTTGTGGCTATGTAAAGGCTTGAGTTGTAATTCTGGATGTGCAGGGTTTGCACAGGGTGGATCCCTGAAAGCAGCAAAGTCCTCAACTTCACTGCAGACAGTGATGGGATTGACCAGAGGGAGAAGGGGACTGAACAGATGGATTCTGGCCAAGTCTCAATCCCAGACCAAATAAACTGGTTAAAGAAATCATTCAGGACAGGAATAGGAGCAAATGTTCTAAAACAAAAGAATCCTTCGTTGAATATTTTCTTTGCTCCTATTTCAAAAGTCAAAGTCAACTTTATTGTCAGATCTGCAATATGTACTGTACAGGACATACACAGGACCGAAATTGTGTTTCTCTCAGTCCCTCGGTGCAACAGTAAACATCTAAACATTGAAACACTGAAACATATAATAATAGACATAAGCATAAAATAGTAAAACTAACACTGTCCTGAGTTTTTGCATAGTGGTATAAGAGTATGAAAATTTACACCAACTCTAAAACTAAAACTAAAACATTAAACATTTAATGAACATAATACTGTCCTGAGTTTTTGCATACTAGTATAAAAAAAGAGTATAAAAAGTATAACTAAAATAAACTAAAGGTTTCTAGCATTGACATTTGCAAAGTGGCAAAGCAGCGTATGAGTTAATGTACACAGTATATGTATGAGGTAGTAGTTGATGTTGTTATAGAGGCAAAAAGTGGCATATGCAGTAAGGCACATTGGGCATCCCTAAATAAGACCGTTCAGAGCACACTGTATATGTATCAGCAGTGGTGTAGATATTAGAGTAGTGTACTGTAAATGTAAACAGTAGTAATTAAATGTAAGCAGTAGTAATAAAAGTAAACAGTATTAATAAATGTAAACAGAGAATGTAAACAGTATTATGACTATAGGCAGTGATGTAATACAAACATTAGTGCAAGTATGAGAAGTAGTGCAAACTGTATGAGCAAAGGATATTTCCATTTCCTCATTTTTGCTCCGTGATGTCTGGTTTTAAGACATTTGGTAGCTGAAGCTTAACTGAATTTTTTATCTCTTTCAACTGGCTGGCCAGCCCACAGTCAAATACAGTATAAATGAATTCAATTCAGTTTATTTATATAGCACCAAGTCACAACAGAAGTCATCTCAGGGCACTGAATAGAAACATTCATACATAAAATACAAGAACACTTTTTATCTAACTCCATCGCAGAACTCTCATCTTGAGCAAACATGAAGGTGACAGTGGAAAGGAAAAACTCCCTCACGTGTTTGGCAGAACCAGGCTCAGGACAAGCGGCCATCTGCTTCAACTGGGTTTGATTGGAACAGATACACAATGGCAGGTCAAGAATCACATGGTAAGATAGAAATAATATCAAAGTCAATTTGTCCTCCAGTAGTCTAAGCCTATAGCAGCATAACAAGCCAACCCTAACTATAACATTTATCAAAAAGCAAAGTCTTAATCCCAGTCTTAAAACTGGACAATGTGTCAGCTTCATGGACAGAAGCTGGAAGTTGGTTCCACAAGAGAGGAGCCTGATAACTGAAAGATCTTCCTCCCATTCTGCTTTTGGAAACTCTAGGAACCACAAGTAATAGACTGCAGTTTGAGAGCGGAGTGCTCTGTTAGGAATAAATGGAACAGTAAGTTCTCGAATAAAAGATGGAGCTACTGTAGGTTAATGAGATCTTTGTAGGTTAGAAGTAAGGTTTTGAATTCATTTCTGGATTTGACAGGGAGCCAGTGGAGACAAGCTAAAACTGGAGAGATCTCTCCTACTAACTCCAGTTAAAACTCTGGCAGCAGCATTTTGGATCAACTGAAGACTTTTTAAACAAGTATTTGGACACCCAGATAAACAATTGCAATAGTCAGGTCTAGATGTGATAAATGCATAAACCAGTTATTCTGCATCATTTTTAGATAAGATGTTTCAAATTTTAGCGATATTACACAGGTACAAGAAGGTGGTTCTAGTAACATTTTTAATGTGGGGATTATGTCCTGATCAAAAATAATACCAAGATTTTTAACATTAGAGCTGGAGGCCAGATTAATGCCATCCAAGGAGGGCAAAAGGCTGAAATTTTTATTCCTAAAATGCTCAAGTCCAAAAACTAAAACTTCAGTCTTGTCTGTGTTCATAAGCAGAAAATTAAGGGTCATCCAGGTTTGTATGTCTTTAAGACATGCTTGTAGCCTAAGTAACTGATTATATTCATTGGGTTTAATGGACAAATATAACTGTATCATCAGCAAAACAATGACAATTTATCCCATGCTGTTTAATAACTTTACCTAATGGAAGCATATATAAGGTAAAGAGTATTGGTCCAAGCACTGAATCCTGAGGAACTCCATCTACTCCATCCACCTGCATTGCGAGCTGCTAGTTTAGCGTTACGTCAGTGCCGACAGGTGGTTGGAGCGTTGGGTAGGCGGGGCGCTCAGTTCTGTTGACGGGGTGGGGCGCCCCGCCTTTATAATGGTAGGGGCAACACTGCTGATTGTAGGTTGTTACCCATAATACCCAATAGGGGGTGCTGTAGTTTGGTTCATGATGAGTTAGTTCCCTCATTTAAACCGAAAAATAAGAGGAAGTGTCGCTAGTCTCCCGTCAATCAGGATTTTGGGCTAAAATATCCTACGGCTATAACTCTGGACAGTAGCTCACGCATTCTTGAGAACAGGCTAAAGGCTTCCTAGAAGGACGACTTGGACTTTACCACCATAAACTTTGCAGCCCTTGGACAGCGGAGTGAGGTACATGTTTAGAGCTGTATTAGTTTGTGAAGTTAGCGTTTTTATATAATGTATTCATGCCACATTCTTCCCTCATTCGTGAACAAATTCCCAAGATACTTGCACTCCTTCACTTGAGGAAGAACCTCACCCTCGATCTAGAGAGAGCAATCCATCCTTTTCCGGTTGAGGACCATGGCCTTAGATTTGGAAGTGCTGATTCTCATCCCAGCCACTTCGCACTCGGCTGCGAACCGCTCCAGTGAGAGCTGAAGATCATGGCACAATGAAGCTAACAGGACCACATCATCCGCAAAAAGCAGAGATGGAATCTTGAGGCCACCATCCACAGGCTGCACCGAGAAATTCTGTCCATAAAAGTTATGAACAGAATCAGTGACAACGGGCAGCCCTGGCAGAGTCCAACTCACATCCTGAAGGGTCCGATTTACTGCCGGCAATGCGAACCAAGCTTTCACACCACTTGTATAGTGACCAAGCAGACCATAGCAGCAGGCCCCCAATCCAATACTCACGGAGCACTCCCCACAGTGTACCCTGGGGAACACAGTTGAATGCCTTCTCCAAGTCAACAAAACACATGTAGACTGGATGGGAAAACTCCTATGACCCCTCGAGGACCCTAGAGTATCATAATGCTGTGAAACAGGCCAAGTCACAGTACCTCTCCAATTTAATCTCCTCCAGCTCCAACCGGCCGAGGACGCTTTTCAGTACACTCCAGTCTGTTATCAATCCATCTGTCAATGTTCTGAAAACTGCCACACAGTCTACCTGCGATGACTTTCAGAGCTATTTTGTCAACAAAATAGACTCTATCAGGCAGAACATTGTCAGTTCATCCAACACCATCCAGTCATGTGCCTCTGCAATAACCACAGCTGTTTTTGACCAATTTGACCTGGTCTCACTGCCTCACCTCACCAAGGTGGTTCAGCAGATGAAACCAACTAACTGTTCTCTGGACATCATTCCCTCTAAAATGTTCAAACAATCCTTTGATGTAATTGGTCCTTGTGTTTTGTCATTTATTAACAGCTGTCTATCTTCAGGTTTTGTGCCATCTGCTTTCAAACACGCTGTGGTCAGGCCTCTTCTAAAAAAACCAGGCCTAGATCCTACAGCTCTCTCTAATTTCAGGCCAGTTTCCCATCTGTCATTTCTATCAAAGGTCCTAGAAAAGATTGTTTTTATTCAACTTCAATCTTTTCTAGAACTCAACAACCTGTTTGAAAAATTTCAGTCAGGTTTTCGAGCTCGTCACAGCACTGAATCTGCACTGCTCAAAGTACAGAATGACATTCTTCTGTCCCTGGATGCAAAAAACCCTGCTCTGCTGGTGATGTTAGACCTCTCAGCAGCTTTTGACACCGTCGACCATCAGGTACTAATCAACCGCTTGTCTCAGCAGGTTGGCCTCCAGGGAGCTGTGCTTGAGTGGTTCAAATCTTACCTGTCTGGGAGAACTTTTTCTGTCATGATAGGCGATCTGTCCTCCTCTTCATCAACCCCTCTGACCTCTGGCGTACCACAGGGATCTATTCTAGGGCCAGTCCTCTTCTCTCTTTACATGCTGCCATTAGGATCAATCATCACACGTCATAACCTGTCTTTTCACATGTATGCAGACGATTTACAAATCTATCTGCCAGTCACTCCCAACCCCTCACTCAGTTCAAACACTCTTGTCAACTGCTTAAATGACATTAAGCACTGGCTCTCTCAAAACTTCCTCCACCTAAACACAGATAAAACTGAATGCATTTTATTTGGTGCACCTGATGACACCAGCAACATCCTTCCCAGTCCCAGTGTTGGTTTTCCCCTCCCCCACTTCAACCCGGTGGTCAGAAATCTTGGAGTGCAGCTTGACTCCAACTTAAAGCTTGATAAACAGATCAGTTCTGTTGTCAAGACCAGCTTTTTCCAGCTCCGTCTGCTCTCCAAAGTCAAGTCATTTCTCAGCCGTGGTGATCTGGAGAAGGCCATCCATGCCTTTGTGACCTCCAGACTTGACTATTGTAATGCTTTGTATGTTGGTATTAATCAATCCTCCATCTCCCGTTTACAGCTTGTACAGAACTCTGCCGCGCGCTTTTTGACCAACACACGAAAATATGAACACATCACTCCTGTCCTGTCCTCTCTACACTGGCTCCCGGTTCAGTTCAGGATACAGTTCAAGCTGCTGCTGTTTGTTTTCAAAGCTCTGAATGGACTTGCTCCTCTGTACATCTCAGAACTTTTGAAAGCCCATCAGCCCGGCAGAGATTTACGCTCTGCCAGTCAACACCTGCTGGAGGTGCCTCGCTCAAGGTACAAACAATGGGGAGACCGGTCATTTTCTGTTGCCGGCCCAAAAGCCTGGAACAGTCTCCCCCTTGAGCTGCGTGCCACCTCTGATCTGACTCTGTTCAAAACCAGACTGAAGACCCACTTGTTCAAAAAAGCTTTCAGTGTGTAACTTTTATTACTTTTGGTATTTTAATATGTAGCATTTTTTATTTCCATTGCCTTTTTATTTCCACTTGTTCAAATAAGCTTCCAGTGTGTAACTTTTATTACTTTTGGTATTTTAATATGTAGCATTTTTTATTTCCATTGCCTTTTTATTTCCACTTGTTCAAAAAAGCTTTCAGTGTGTAACTTTTATTACTTGTGTTATTTTAGTATGTAGCATTTTTTATTTCCATTGCCTTCTTTTATTGCTGTTGTTTCTTATTCTATTTTCATTGATTTATTGTTCCAGTTTATTCATCTTTTTATCCTGTTAAGCACCTTGGTCAATGCAAGGCATTGTAGGAAGGTGCTATACAAATAAAGTTTATTATTATTATTATTATTATTATTATTAAAGAGCTGATCCAGTGTTCCACAGCCAGGATGGAACCCAACTCAAAATAAAAAAATTAATATTCATCTAAATTCGATATTTTGATTTCAGGCTGAGATAGCTCTAGGACTGAATGGTTAATTGTGAGCAAAAATACTAAAGAAGTATTATGTAAGGTGGTCAATAAGAATGGAAAAAGAAATTCTTAAATCTTAAGTAGCAGAAACGTAAAGCTGTCACACATAAATTAACAGAATTGTTTGTAAGATATATGACAAGCAAAAAAGACACCTCACTTTGCGTTTGAATATAAAACATAAAATGGGAGTTAATGAAAGTGTATATGTGCACACTCTGGGGGTCTTTAGAAAAATAAAGTTCTTACAGTTCGTCCATAGCCTCGGCTATGGTCACGAACTTTGGGTAGTGACCAAAAGAGTGAGATTGCTGATGCAGGCGATTGAAAGGAATTTCCTCTGCCGGGTATCTGGACTCTCCCTTAGAGATAGTGTGAGAAGTTCAATTATCTGGGAGAGACTTGGAGTAGAACCACTGCTCCTCCACATGGAGAGGGGCAAGTTGAGGTGGTTCAGGCATCTGGTAAGGATGCCCTCTGGATGCCTCCCTAGGGAGGTGCTTAGGGCATGTCTGACTGGGAGGAGACCCCGGGGAAGACCCAGGACATGCTGGAGAGAATGCATCTCTCGGTTGGTCTGGTAACGCCTTGGAATCCTCCCAGAAGAGCTGGAGGAGGTGGCTGTGGAAAAAGATGACTGGACCTCCCTGCTCAATCTGCTGCCCCCGCGACCCAACTTCGGAACAAGCGGAAGATAATGCATGGATGGAAGTTCTTACAGTAGTGAGAGACACACTGGGTGATGGGAAACCATAATGCATCCATTTTTATCTATAAATCATGTATGAAGCAAAGTCTGTGAGACCAAAAATATAGTGTTTTCAAATTTTTGGGAAAGTCTAACCAGCTCAAAAGCTAGAGTGTTTGACTTAATTCCATGCTTTTAAAGTTGGACTTTTTGTGGTTAAATCTTTAAATTTCATAAAATATAAACTGTGACTTTAACTTTTGGAGACATTTTGGTTTAAGAAGGCTGCCACAGCAACCTCAGAAAATTAAAAATTGACAGTCATTCTTGGAGATGTTGAGCTGAAATTTGGCGTGGTTGCAGCTGAGAGCGAGTTGTTATACAGTACAATCCTAATGCAAATTAAATTTCCAAGATGGCCGTCATAGCTACAGTATTTGGGAAAAATATGATAACTCAGCTATTTTAAAAGATATTGTGCTGAAATTTGGTGACAGCGATGCACAACACATTCTAAATTAAAAAAAGATGGCTGCCAAATCTAATTTCAAATGGATATAACTCAGATGTTTTTAGAGCTATTTAGCTTAAATTTGGGGCTGAGTACAATCCATAATAGACTGGTTGTAAATCAAAAATCCAAGATGGCCATGGCTAAAAAAATAAAAATACTGTAAATCAGCCATTTTTAGAGACATTAAGCTGAAATTTGGTGTGTTGAGAAGAATGCACAATAAATACTGAATTAAAAAAAAAATCCAAGATG
>JBBPBX010074817.1:0-17491 GCA_038048925.1 Garcialebias charrua
TGAAATTAAGGACCCTTGCAATGGGTTAAGTTGTATAAATTCGCTCCACGGCTGTTCAGGAGGCAGATGAGGAAAATTAGGAAATAAGGATTTTGCACAAGCTCTTATCTGAAAATATCTAAACAAATGAGAGGGTGGGAGATGAAATTTAGAAGCTAAATCAGTGAAAGAGCAAAACAACCCTTCTCTAAATAAATCTTTGAAACATTTTAGTCCTTTATTCTGCCATAAGGAGAATGTTGGATCAGTAAGAGCAGGTTTAAACAATGGGTTTTTTAAAATTGGGGTCAAGACTATGGGGTCTGTAAATTTAAACTGTTTCCTAAACTGAAACCATATCCGGAATGTATCTACAACTATGGGGTTGGTAGTTTGGCCAGAGGGATTCACAGAAGTTGGACCTGTAAGCAAAGCTGAAAGTGAAGCTGAGGGACATGAATATATTTCTAATTCACACCAGGTTATATCAACGGGATTAGACCAGAAAGCAATTTTGTTAATATTAGCTGCCCAGTAATAAAATCGAAAATTTGGTAAGCAAAGACCACCATGAAACTTACAGTTCTGAAGTGTTTTTTGTCTTACTCTGGGTGTTTTGCCGTTCCACAAAAAATTACCAATAGCTGAATCTAAAGAATTAAAAAAACTTTTTGGTAAAAATACAGGTAGACATATAAAAAGAAACAAAAATTTTGGCAGGATGTTCATTTTAACAGTACTTATTCTCCCTATCAAAGAGAGTGGGAGGGATTCCCATTTTTGAAAGTCTTTTTTGATGTCCACCAAAAGTGAAAGAAAATTTTTAGAGTACAGAGACTTAAAAGATCTGGTTATGTTGACCCCAAGATATCGAAAACCTGAAGGGCATAGCTTAAAAGGGACATCCGATTGGGAGAGTTGTAGGGCCAAGTGGTTAACAGGATAGCATTCACTCTTGATGACATTAACTTTATACCCTGAGAAATGGGCGAATCTGTGAAAAAATTTCACAATTGCGGGACAAGTTCTTATTGGATCAGTAACATATAGAAGCAAATCGTCTGCATATAATGACAATCTTATTTCTGTATGGCTCCTGATGATTCCATTAACACTTGGAGAGGATCTCAAAAAAATACTCAAAGGCTCTATTGCAAGTGCAAACAAAAGGGGCGATAGGGGGCAACCTTGTCTGCATCCTCTATTTAAAAGAAAATATCCGGATCTGTTATTATTGGTAATAATACTGGCACAGGGCAAAGTGTAAAGAAGGCGTATCCACGATATAAAGTTTTTACCAAATCCAAATTTTTCCAAAACGACAAACAAATAACTCCATTCAACCCGATCGAATGCCTTCTCAGCGTCAATTGTTATGACAACCTCAGGCGCTAGTGAAGTCCCCCTCGAATAAATAACATTCAACAATGTGCGAACATTGTAATAAAGTTGACGTCCCTTTATGAAGCCAGTTTGCTCCCTGGAGATAATTGTTGGGAGAACTCGTTCAAGTCTTTGAGCCAGGGCCTTTGCAAGAATCTTTGTGTCAACATTCATTAAAGATATTGGCCGGTAGGAGGTACAGAGATCAGGATCCTTGTCCTTCTTTAAGAGAACGCTGATAGAAGCTTGCCTTAGTGAAGGGGGAAGTGAACCGAGTAACAGAGACTCAACATAGACAGAATAAAGCAATGGAATAAGTTTAGCTTGAAATACTTTAAAAAACTCAGATGGGAATCCATCAGGTCCCGGAGCTTTATTATTTTGCATATTTTGTAAAGAAGTATTTAACTCCTGGATAGTCAGACCAGATTCTAGATGATCAATCAATTCTGGGTGTAAAGAAGGAAACTGAAGCTCATCCAGGAACTTATGCATATCAGTCAGATCTGTTGGAAGTTCAGATTTATACAGGGACTCATAAAATGATGAAAAAACCAAATTAATAGTTTGCATGTCCTCCTGCTGGACCCCCGAGCCGTCTGTAATACGACATATTGAACGTGAAGCTGCTTGGCGGCGCAATTGATGAGCTAATAATCTGCTTGGCTTGTCTCCATGTTCATAATACCTAGCACGAGAATGAAGCATAAGGCGCTCCGCCTCATTAGTTGTAATAAGATCCAGCTCAGTTTGTAGGACCAAACGACGCTTTGAAAGATTATCAGATGGAGTAGCTGCAAGCTGTTGATCAACCAATTCCAACTCAGATACAAGCTTCTGAATCTTTGACATCTTCAATTTCCTCACATGCGCAGAATATGAAATTATCTGACCACGTAAATATGCCTTCAAAGAATCCCACAGGAGCGCCCTAGAAATTGGTTCAGAATCAGAATCATTAAGTGCAATAAAATCCTCTATTGCGTCCGTAATAAATTTGTGAAATTTATCATCTAATAATAATGAGGTGTTAAATCGCCATTGAGAGGGATATCGAGGCCCAGGTGCAATCTGAAGATCAAAAGAGACAGGAGCATGATCCGAAATAATGATTGGGTGATATGTAGCATTTGATACTTTAGGCATAAGTTTAGCATCTATAAAAAAATAATCTATACGTGAAAAAGTCTGATGAACAGGTGAATAAAAAGAATATTGCTTATTGTTCGGATTATGAGATCTCCAGGGGTCAACACAACCATTATTTAACATGAAACTATTTAGGGTTCTAGCCATTGATGATTGGGTTAGAACAGGTTTAGAACGGTCTAACAGAGGATCTATAGTACAGTTCATATCCCCACCAAAAATCAAAACAGAGTCATTCAAAGATGGCAAAATTTCAAACAGCTTATTCATAAAACCAGGATTGTCAAAATTGGGAGCATATACATTAACTAGCAAGGTGGATACATGGAATAAAGTACCTAATACTATCAGATATCTGCCATCTTTGTCTGAAATGACTTTAGACATTTTGAATGGTACAGATTTACCTATTAAAATAGCAACCCCTCTAGCTTTTGAATTAAAACTGGAGTGGAGTACCTCTGCAACCCATGAACATTTAAGTCTAGACTGGTCTTTAATTCTCATATGGGTCTCCTGCCCAGCCAGCATGTATAGTTGGGCCCCACATGGGGTTATTGTGGGCTACTTGGGTAATGAGTGGGCATGGGATTTATCTGGGCTAACTGCATGAGACCCATATGGTTATCCCATAAAGGAACCCATTTTGTTGGCCCTGTTGGGCTAAATATATGGGTCTTATACAGCATTAATGTGGGCTAACTGGCAATGGGACAGAAATGGGCTATTTTACATGGGACCCATGTGGTTTTAGTATAATGGGCCCAGCATGGGAAGCCCATGTGGGCAGACTGCATTTACCCCAAGTGGTATAAGAGTGGGCTGACCTTACATGGGTTGAACCTGGGCATGAATATAAAGGTCCCAGTTTGTTTTTATGTGGGTTAACTGCAAATGGGACAGAAATGGGCATTATTATATGGGACCCATGTGGTTTTAATATAATGGACCCAGCATGGGAAGCCCTTATGGACCAACTATATTTACCCCAAGTGAGCTAAATGTGGGATGACTTTACATGGCTTCAACCTGGGCATGTATATATAGGTCCCAGTTCATTTGTATGTGGGCTAACTGGGAATGGGACAGAAATGGGCAATACTATATGGGACCCATGTGGTTTCGGTATAATGGGCCTAGCATGGGAAGCACATGTGGGCTAACTGTATCTACCCCAATTGGGATAAGTGTGGGCTGACCTTAGATGGGTTGAACATGGGCATAGATATATAGGCCCCATTTCAATTTTATTTGGGCTAACTGGGAATGGGACAGATATGTGAATCAGTATATGGGACCCATGTGATTTTAGTATAATGTGCCCAGCATGGGAAGCCCATGTGGGCTAACTGTATTTATCCCAAGTGGTATAAATGTGGGATCACCTTACATGGGTTCAACCTGGGCATGGATATATAGGCCCAGTACATTTTTATGTGGGCTAACTGGGAATGGGACAGAAATGGGCATCATTATATGGGACCCATGTGGTTTTAGTATAATGGTCACAGTATGAGAAGCCTATATGTGCTAACTGTATTGACCCCAAGTGGGATAAGTGTCAGATGACCTTACATGGGTTCAGCCTTGGCATGGATACATAGGCCCCAGTTCATTTTTATGTGGGCTAACTGGGAATGGTACAGAAATGGGCATTATTATATGGGACCCATGTGGTTTTAGTATAATGGGTCCATCATGGGAAGCCCTTATGGGCTAACTGTATTTACCCCAAGTGGTATAAGAGTGGGCTGACCTTACATGGGTTGAACCTGGGCATAGATATATTGGCCCCAGTTGAATTTTATTTGGGCTAACTGGGACAGATATACGCATCTGTATATGGGACCCATGTGATTTTAGTATAATGTGCCCAGCATGGGAAGCCCATGAGGGCTAACTGTATTTATCCCAAGTGGTATAAATGTGGGATCACCTTACATGGGTTTAACCTGAGCATGGATATATAGGAACCAGTACATTTTTATGTGGGCTAACTGGCAATGGGACAGAAATGGGCAATTTATATGGGACCCATGTGGTACATGCATACTCATCCACCCAGTCTCTACGGTCACAGAACAGGTCTCCCATGGTCCTTAATTTGGTTCTCGGAATGTGAAGTAGATACTTCACATTCCGAGAACCAAATTAAGGACCATGGGAGACCGGGCTTTCAGTGTGGCTGCACCCCGCCTGTGGAACTCTCTTCCTGACAGCCTAAGAGCTCCACAGTTACTGGTTGACTTTAAGAGCGGATTGAAGACCTTTCTTTTTAACCAAGCATACTCTGCCTCCTCATAATTCTATCTTTGATCTTAGTTGATACTGTTATTGATTTTATTTGTTTTATTACTTGTTTTATTGACATTTAATTCTGTTGCACTTTGTAGCACTTTGAGATTTTCATTAATGAAAAGTGCGTTATAAATTGAATTCATTATTATTATTAGTAGTAGTAGTAGTATAATGGGCCCTGCATGGGAAGCCCATGTGGGCAGACTGTATTTACCCCAAGTGGTATAAGAGTGGGTTGACCTTTCATGGGTTGAACCTGGGCATGAATGTAAAGGTCCCAGTTCGTGTTTATGTGGGATAACTGCAAATTGGACAGAAATGGACATTATTATATGGGACCCATGTGGTTTTAGTATAATGGCCCCAGCATGGGAAGCCCTTATGGGCTAACTTTATTTACCCCAAGTGGGCTAAATGTGGGATGACCTTACATGGCTTCAACTTGGGCATGTATATATAGGCCCCAGTTCATTTTTATGTGGGCTAACTGGGAATGGGACAGAAATGGGCAATATTATATGGGACCCATGTGGTTTCGGTATAATGGGTCCAGCATGGGAAGCACATGTGGGCTAACTGTATTTACCCCAATTGGGATAAGTGTGGGCTGACCTTACATGGGTTGAACCTGGGCATAGATATATTGGTCCCAGTTTGTGTTTATGTGGGATAACTTCGAATGGGACAGACATGGACATTATTATATGGGACCCATGTGGTTTTAGTATAATGGCCCCAGCATGGGAAGCCCTTATGGGCTAGCTGCATTTAACCCAAGTGGGCTAAATGTGGGATGACCTTACATGGTTTTAACCTGGGCATGTATATTTAGGCCCCAGTTCATTTTTATGTGGGCTAACTGGGAATGAGACAGAAAAGGGCAATATTATATGGTACCCATGTGGTTTTAGTATAATGGGCCCTGCATGGGAAGCCCATGTGGGCAGAATGCATTTACCCCAAGTGGGATAAGAGTGGGCTGACCTTACATGGGTTGAACCTGGGCATAAATATAGAGGCCCCAGTTCAAGTTTATGTGGGATAACTGCAAATGGGACAGAAATGGACATTATTATATGGGACCCATGTGGTTTTAGTATAATGGGCCCAGGATGGGAAGCCCTTATGGGCTAACTGTATTCACCCCAAGTGGGCTAAATGTGGGATGACCTTACATGGCTTCAACCTGGGCATGTATATATAGGCCCCAGTTCATTTTTATGTGGGCTAACTGGGAATGGGACAGAAATGGGCAATATTATATGGGACCCATGTGGTTTTGGTATAATGGGTCCAGCATGGGAAGCACATGTGGGCTAACTGTATTTACCCCAATTGGGCTAAATGTGGGATGACCTTACATGGCTTCAACCTGGGCATGTATATATAGGCCCCAGCTCATTTTTACGTGGGCTAACTGGGAATGGGACAGATATGTCCAATCCTTACATCCTTCTACAGGTGTGCAGTAATAATAATAATAATAATAATGAATTCAATTTATAACGCACTTTTCATTAGTGAAAATCTCAAAGTGCTACACACATTGAATGCTACACACATTCATACACCGGTAGCGGTAGACTACCATGCAAGGTGCTTTCCAGTCCTACTGGGAGCAACTTGGGGTTAAGTGTCTTGCCCAAGGACACAACGACACATGGTGTGGGGAACCGGGATTTGAACCGCCAACCTTCCGATCGGGGGACGACTGCCATTACCACTACGCCACGGCCGCCCCAAGTGGAGAGCATCCTGTGCTCCAGCATCAATGTGTGGCATGGAGGCTTCACAGCTGCAGGAAGAAAAGCTTTGCAGAGAGTGGTGAAGGCTGCACAGAAGTCTGCTGGAGTCAGTCTCCCCACCATCACAGACATTTACACTTCGAGATGCAGGAAAAAAGCCACCTGCATCATGAAAGACCCCACTCACCCAGCACACACACTCTTTGCCCCACTCCCCTCAGGACGGAGGTTGAGGAGCATCAAATGTAGAACCACTAGACTGAGGAACAGCTTCTACCCTGAGGCTGTTAGACTCATGAATAAATAAATAATAAGAATAATCACTGCAAAATATCACATCATGCTGATGCTGATCTGTTTTCTTGTTGCTGTGTTCATCTGTGACCATCTGCTCATAAAGACTCATGTTCGTGCTGCTGTTTGTAATGACGTTTTTCTATTACTCTAGGGCTTAGTGTATTTCTAGTTGGATGTTTTTCTTAGTTCATATCCTAGATGTTATTACAGTTTTTCTCTTACATTTTGTTGTTGGATGTAACTGGGACCCTGTGTACATAATCTCATTTCATCACATGCACTAAATGCGGTGCAAATGACAATAAAGACTGACTCTGACTCTGATGTGCATCAGTACATAGGACCCATGTGATTTTAGTATTTTAGTATAATGTGCCCAGCATGGGAAGCCCATGTGGGCTAACTGTATTAATCCCAAGTCGTATAAATGTGGGATCAACAGATATAGATTTAAACTATGCATTGAATTTACATTTATAAATTCAATGTATAGTTTAAATCTGTATCTGTTGATCAAAACCAACAAGAATTAAAACTCATAGTGCCACAATCAAAAACAAAACTAAAAAACGGGGAGTGAACTGTGTTGATTTCCCATCATGCTTAGCGGTATATTAATGTTCAATTATAGTTTAAATCTGTATCTGTTGATCAAAGCCAACAAGAAATACAACTCATAGTGCCACAATCAAAAAGGAAACTAAAAAATGGGGAGTGCTGTGTTGATTTCCCATAATGTTTAGCAGTATTTTAGTGTTCCGGGCTGCACCATGAGTCAGAAGGACATCTGTGTTACAGAAGTGCCTCTTGTTAAAGTTTGGGTATTACTTCTTGTGAGGCCCAGAGTGTCTTCTTTGGGTTTAACTCACACAATGTTAAGACAGAAGTCACAGAGTATGGTGCAATATGTGTGCTCTCTGACATACTTCAAGGATCAGAAATATCGGCATGTTGCATCGGAAAATCTGATGTGTAAATTATGCTGGTAAGAACACACGTGGGTCTTTAATGGGCCTCATGTAAGTTAACCATCTGGGTCCCACTGAAAACCCAGTCAGTGCCTTAAAAATGTATGGGCAAACCCATGTGGGGCCACCATGGAAACCGTGGACAAACCCACTTATTACCCATATTTTTAGCCCAGTTGGGACCCAGTTCAGTCCCAGGTAGATATTCTTAAGAGAGAGAGAGAGAGAGAGAGAGAGAGAGAGAGAGAGAGAGAGAGAGTCTTTATTGTCATTTGCACCGCATGTGGTACATGAGATGAAAACGAGATTATGTACACGAGGTCCCAGTTACATCCAACAACAAATGAAAGAGAAAAACAGTAATAACATCTAGAACTAACTAAGAAAAGCATCAACTAGTAATACACTAAGCTTAATATAGTGGGAATAAACAGCAGCACGAACATGAGTTTGTATGAGCAGATGGTCACAGATGAACACAGATGAATACAGCAACAAGAAAACAGATCAGCATCAGTATGATGTGATATTTTGCAGTGTTTATTTTTTATTTTATTTTTATTTATTCATGAGTCTAACAGCCTCAGGGTAGAAGCTGTTCCTCAGTCTAGTGGTTCTACACTTGATGCTCCTCAACCTCCGTCCTGAGGGGAGTGGGGCAAAGAGTGAGTGTGCTGGATGAGTGAGGTCTTTCATGATGCAGGTGGCTCTTTTCCTGCATCTGGAGGTGTAAATGTCTGTGATGGTGGGGAGACTGACTCCAACAGACTTCTGTGCAGCCTTCACCACTCTCTGCAGAGCTTTCCTCTCTTCAACTGTGCAGCCTCCATGCCACACGTTGATGCTGGAGCACAGGATGCTCTCCACTGCACACCTGTAGAAGGAGGTGAGGACTGGGCTGCTCAGACCAGCTCGTCTCAGCCGTCTGAGGAAGTAGAGTCTCTGATGACCTTTCTTGATCAGGCTGGTGGTGTTGTTGCTCCAGCTGAGGTTATCATTCATGTGTACACCCAAGTATTTGTAGCTGGAGACCACTTCCACTGCAGACCCACCTATTTTCAGTGGGGCATGGGTGTGTTTGTTCCTTCTGAAGTCCACAATCATCTCCTTTGTCTTCTTCACATTCATGTGAAGATTGTTCTCTTTGCACCAGCTCTCCAGGTGTTCCACCTCCTGTCTGTAGCTGGACTCATCATTGTTTGTAATGCATCCCACCACCGCTGTATCATCTGCAAACTTAACAATATGACAGCCTGGAAGTGTGGCTGTACAATCATATGTGAGCAGAGTGAACAGAAGGGGGCTCAGCACACATCCCTGAGGAGAGCCAGTGCTGAGGGTTATGGTGGAGGAGGAGAAGTTGTGGATCTTCACGGACTGTGGTCTGTCTGTTAAGAAGTCTAGTACCCAGTTACAAATAGAGGGGCTTAGTCCAAGTGTAGATAGTTTGTCTATCAGAGTTTGGGGGATCATGGTGTTGAAGGCAGATGTGAAGTCCACAAAGAGCAGACGCACGTATGAGTCTTTCTGATCCAGGTGGGTGAGAGCAGTGTGGACCACGGAAGAAATGGCGTCCTCTGTTGATCGGTTCTCACGGTATGCGTATTGATGAGGGTCCTCATTGATGTTGACGGTTGCCTTGATGTGGGACATGACCAGTTTCTCAAAACATTTAGCGACTATCGGGGTGAGGGCCACCGGTCTATAGTCATTCAGACCAGTCACTGTGGAGCTCTTTGGGACTGGGATGATGGTCGCGGTCTTCAGGCAGGTGGGAACTAACTCCAGTGCAAGTGAGGTGGTGAAGATGTCAGCCAGCACCTCACAGAGCTGGTCCGCACATTCCTTCAGAACTTTCCCTGGGATGTTGTCTGGTCCGGTTGCTTTATGAGGATTAATCTTTCTGAGACTGCCTCTCACTTCTGCTGCGGTCACTCTGAGATGCTCTTCATCTGGTGATGAGGTGAGTCTGGTGCTAGCAGGTCTGTTTGGATCATCAAAACGTGCATAAAACTTATTGAGGGCATCAGGCAGAGATGGGTCCCTGGGGCATTGTTTGTTTTTGCCTTTGTAATCTGTTATGCATTTAATACCCTTCCACATGCTCCGTGGGTCTTGTGAGGTGAACTGTCCCTCGATCCTCTGTGCATACGTGGCCTTGGCCTTCTTAATGCCATCCTTCAGTTCATTCCTGCTCTTTCTCAGCTCCACTTTATCTCCTGACTTGAATGCAGTGTCTCTGGCTGCTAGCAAGGCGTGAACTTCTCTATTTAACCAGGGTTTCCGGTTCGGGTAGGATTTCACATATTTTTTTATGGATACATTCTCAGAGCATGTACTGATGTAACCCAGGACTGAGGAAGCGTACAGTTCCATGTCCACTGAACTTCCATCAGTGGCCGCTTCCCTGAAAACAGACCAGTTTGTCCTCTCAAAACAGTCTCTCAACAAGGGGGAACTATCTTGAGGCCAGATTGTTATTTGTCTTTGTTCCGGCTTGGACCGCCTGAGTGGAGGGAGTTCTCTTGGTGCCAGGATCAGTGACTCGTGGTCGGAAGCTCCGAGCGGTGGGCGTGTCTTCGCCGTGTATGCCCCCTTTACATTTGTGAAGACTTGGTCAAGTGTTTTATCTCCTCTCGTAGCTGTGAAGACGTTCTTATTGAAGGCTGGGAGGGAGACTTGAAGATCAACGTGATTGACGTCCCCGCAAACAATGAAAAGCCCCTCAGGATTTAAGGCACCCACATGGGTTTTACATGGGCCTCATATAAGCTAACCATCTGGGAACCACTGAAAGCCCAGTCAGGGCCCATTAAAGTCTATCTGGGCAAACCCATGTTGGCCACCATGGAAACTGTGGACAAACCCACTTATTACACATATTTTTAGCCCAGTTGGGACCCAGTTTAGTCCCAGGTAGATATTCTTCAAGGCACACATATGGGTTTTACATGGGTCTCAATTAAGTTAAACATCTGGGTCCCACTAAAAACCCAGTCAGGGCCCATTAAAATCTATCTGGGCAAACCCATGTGGGGCCACCATGGAAACCGTGGACAAACCCACTTATTACCCATATTTTAGCCCAGTAGGGACCCAGTTAAGTCTCAGGTAGATATTCTTCACGGCAAACACATGGGTTTTACATGGGTCTCATTTAAGTTAAACATGTGGGTCCTACTGAAAACCCAGTCAGGGCTCATTAAAATTAGGGATGGGGCCGATCCAATCCAGTATCGGTATCGGAATCCTATACCAGCATTATTTAAGTATCGGGTATCGGATCCAACCTGCCGATACTTTTCCGATCCAGCTTTAAAGAGCACTTGTGTTCAATCACATTCTGTGACTGCCCTTCTTAACACTGTGTGAGATAAACCCAATGAAGACACTCTTAAGCCTTACAATAGGGAACCCACTGACTTTAACAGCACGTAGGACAGGAGGCAAGTATACCACACACATGTCCTCCTCACTCATGGTGCAGCTGAAAAAACTAAAAAAGTGCTAAGCATGATGGGAAAGACAACACAGCCACTGCCGTGACGGGGAATGAATAGATTGGGTACAAAAGTTTCATTATACAGAGTCACATACCTGAACAGTATTGGATCGGAAAAGTATCGGTATCGGTCGATACTCGGTTAATAAGTATCGGTATCGGATCGGAAGTGAGAAATGTGGATCGGTGCATCCCTAATTAAAATCTATCTGGGCAAACCCATGTGGGGCCACCATGGAAACCGTGGACAAAACCTTTTGGGACCCATGTTTTTTGCACATATGTATACCATATGGGGCCCATCTGTGCATGCTGGCTGGGGAAAAACAATGTCAGGTTTCAAACGTTTTAAATGCGATAACACCTTACTTCGCTTGACAGCGCACCCTAAACCTCTAATATTCCAGCTAATAATTTTTACATTTGAGTTATTTGCATTAGCCATGTAAAATATGCGTTAATATTGATGAAACATTCAGCCTCCGCCCCCACATACCAGGTAAAGAATAAAAATAAATAAATAAATAAATAAAAACACACACACACACACACAACACACCACATCCCTCCCCCAGATAGCACTTACCATTATCCCATCCCCAAACGACGGAATACCAGTGCAAACTCCAATTGGAGTCATAAGCCTAAAGACTAAACTTAAAGCTCCACTGACATCATCTTTTAACTTTCCATAAAATGGCACAACATATGTATATATTAAGATTGACCTCTGATCGTTTTGGGTGGGGGGTGGCCACAGCGCGACTGAGAGCAGATCTCCGAACGCGTGAAGTTCCTCCTTTTTTACTTCTTGAGTTTGAATGAATGGACACTTCCTGCTGACAGAAGGCAGGAAGCGTGGCCTTATATGGTGTTTTGAGGGGTGGAAATTATGTAAATTACCTTCACGCGAGCATGCGCAGGTGAGTAGAACAGGTGGGATCCATCAACTTTAAGCAACCCGTTTACACACTTTTCCTGTGGATAGAAGACTTTGTTGGATCTGACGTGGCATGTTCGTACGAACGCTTCGTACGGACAAAAGTAGGAGAAATTTAGGATGAAAATACGAACATTTTCATGCATGAGGGCCAATGTGAAATTAATTAAAATTCCTCTCAAAAACAGTTTAAAATTAGCGCCTTTTTTTCACACGATAAATACGGGGTTTCCCGTCGCGCGATTATGACGTCACACACAGAATCGCGTCAACTGCGCACCTTGTTTACAATGGTAGATACAAACGCGGTCCGTCCAATTTAGCCATTTAAAACTTTATATTCTAGCGCACTGGTTCTTAGCCTGGGTTCGATCGAACCCCAGGGGTTCGATGAGCAGGTCTCAGGGGTTCGGTGGAGTCTCTGCCCCAGATGTAAAGACACACTTGTGTAAACACCGTTGTGACCAATGTTGCCAAATAGAGTCCCACCCGCCCAAAGCACTCTCTATCCGCAAAAGTCAGAAGGAAAATCGCGGTGAACCGCCCAATCTGGCAACACACGATTCAGTGCAGTGATGCGGAAATATAACGCGCGCATGAAGTCAATGGCTGTACGTCGTGTGTTTACAAACTACGGTAAATATGTCGGGCAAAAAAAGAAAGTGGTTGGACATGGATTCACTTGTGTCACGGAACGGGATGGGAGTCAGCGTCCTATCTGCATGATATGCAACACGAAGTTGAGCAACTAGTCTGGCGCCGGCAAAACTGAAGGAACACTTCATGAAGATGCACAGACGGAGAATACAAGAACACAACGCCTGCTGAATTCAAGGTGAACGAGCCAGATATGATGTTGTTTCTATGCTAATTTTAGCTTTTTAAGCTAATTCCACATTTAATGCTCTTATTAAAAAAAATGTCATCCTAATTCAGCAAAAATGTGCTCTCTCAACTTCATTCTGGTGATGCTTCTTTCTGCTATTTTAGCTACTTTTCAGCTGAATCTTTTTTCTAATTTTAGATTTTCTTCAGATAATTTCCACATTTTTGTGCTCATTTCTGCTTCTTTCAGCCTAATTGGGCAAATATATTCTTTTTGCTTTCTTCTGCTAATTTAAGCTTATTCTACCTTTTCAGCAACATGTTTTAGTACTCTTTTTCTGGTTTAAGGTCAATTAAAAATTTTGTGGTAATTTCTGACACTTTCAACCTAATAATTACCTTTTTTTGTTCATTTCAAGGTGCAACGAGCCAGATATGATGAAAGGGCCACTCTGCCTGCTCTTGGATTTGTACCTGTTAGCAAACCGATCCTCGCAGCATCGTACGAAGTTGCTTATTTGATCGCAAAGCAGGGTAAGCCACACTCCATTGGTGAATCTCTCATAAAACCAGCTGCATTAAAGATGGCAAATCTGCTACTCGGAACAGCAGCTGAAGATAAATTATCCCAAATTCCTCTTTGATGATTAAAAATTGTACAAAAATATTTTTGGGGGATGAAACTCTTATTGGGCCAGAATAAAGTTGTTGTGAGTTCATGCACTGTGTTGCTTTTGTTCTTTGAGCAAGGTGATGTTGTAGAATTTGGGAAAAAAAAATCATATTTTATATATTAAAAAAGAGGGGTTCGGTGAGTGGCCATATGAAACTTGAGGGTTCGGTAGCTCAAAAAAGGTTAAGAACCACTGTTCTAGCGGTTTGTCTTCAGAGAAGCCAAAGTTAGTTCCAGTAAACAGCAGGTTATAATTTTTTTTCAGCTCCTGCTGGTTTTTGGAGACTGTTCACTTCAGGAAGACACAGCAGCTGATAGTTGAGAGTCAGAAGGAATTCTACATGTAAATAGTTTACACAGCACTGAAATGGTAATATATTAGTTAATGTTTCTAATAATTATTCAACATTAATTTATAGTTTAAAAAATTAGTCCCTTTTAAAATATCTGTTAAATATATTATTCTTTTATTTTATTTTGTTTGTGTTTTCAGGTTTCCAGGTCTCCAGTCCATCACCTGAGGCTCTTCCTGAACCACTAGTACAACCCAGACTTTCACATCACAGCAGGTAAGATTGCATCAACAAAAAGAATAGTACTCAACAATATTCTTTGATGTAAATCTGTTGATTTTCTGTGGTTCTGATGAGGGAAGTGACAAAGTGGATGCAGCATTCAGCCCATAATGGACCCAGATGTCCCCTGCGTCCAGACCTACAACACCTGGACATCCAGGAGCGTGCACGAGGAGGTGGTGTAGTCTGAAGACATTAGTTTGACCCATTGTCTTAATATACAGTATACTGCATATAATATATACTGTGTGTGTCTGTGTGTTTTATCATCAATTCACAGAAATGTCTTCACCTGAAGTGGACCCAGATGTCCTCTGCGTCCAGACCTACAACACCTGGACATCCAGGATCGTGCATGAGGAGGTGGTGGAGTCTGAAGAAGTGTACAAGCAGCAGGATGAGGAGAAACTAGACAGATGTCCCCTGCGTCCAGACCTACAACACCTGGACATCCAGGAGCGTGCACGAGGAGGTGGTGTAGTCTGAAGAAGTGTACAAGCAGCAGGATGAGGAGAAACTAGACAGATGTCCCCTGCGTCCAGACCTACAACACCTGGACAGGAGGGTGGACGAGGAGGTGTTGGAGTCATTTTTACAGAGCTGATGAAGTCAAACACCACTTGCTGATATTTTTTAAACTCAATTTTTTTTGATAATCTGTTCATATTAATGTTTCCCCAGAGGTTTTCATTTATTTGATAATATGGGATGGTTTTATTTTAATAAAATGTTTTTTTCAACATTCACCAATTTTGTTTTTACTAAAGTATGAGCTGTGAGTTGTAGATGAACGAATGAAATTAAAACAGATACACAAATATTCTCACAAAGAATAACTCAACACTAACAGATAATATAGTGTACTACTGTAACTTTATTTACACATAACTACAGAAACACTTGGTTCATTGTTATCTTTTTTTTCAAACAATATGTTCATTTGAACTGTCAGAAAAAATATTAAATTCATATTTTCATTGATTCATTTTCATCTCAATGCTCTGGCCAGTTGTAGTATTTCTGCATATTTTGATGTCTTGATGCACAAACGTAGCTTTCTGCAGCATCAGTCCTGATGTTCTACAGATCATGAAGATGTCTCCATCTGTTTAACAATATCAAGGTTTGTTCTCCTCCACCTGGGTCCACTCTTCAGGTGAAGACATTTCTGTGAATTGATGATAAAACACACAGACACACACAGTATATATTATATGCAGTATACTGTATATTAAGACAATGGGTCAAACTAATGTCTTCAGACTCCACCACCTCGTGCACGCTCCTGGATGTCCAGGTGTTGTAGGTCTGGACGCAGGGGACATCTGGGTCCATTATGGGCTGAATGCTGCATCCACTTTGTCACTTCCCTCATCAGAACCACAGAAAATCAACAGATTTACATCAAAGAATATTGTTGAGTACTATTCTTTTTGTTGATGCAATCTTACCTGCTGTGATGTGAAAGTCTGGGTTGTACTAGTGGTTCAGGAAGAGCCTCAGGTGATGGACTGGAGACCTGGAAACCTGAAAACACAAACAAAATAAAATAAAAGAATAATATATTTAACAGATATTTTAAAAGGGACTAATTTTTTAAACTATAAATTAATGTTGAATAATTATTAGAAACATTAACTAATATATTACCATTTCAGTGCTGTGTAAACTATTTACATGTAGAATTCCTTCTGACTCTCAACTATCAGCTGCTGTGTCCTCACAGAGCTGCTGCACTTCCTGAAGTGAAAAGTCTCCAAAAACCAGCAGGAGCTGAAAAAAAATTATAACCTGCTGTTTACTGGAAATAACTTTGGCTTCTCTGAAGACAAACCGCTAGAATATAAAGTTTTAAATGGCTAAATTGGACGGACCGCGTTTGTATCTACCATTGTAAACAAGGTGCGCAGTTGACGCGATTCTGTGTGTGACGTCATAATCGCGCGACGGGAAACCCCGTATTTATCGTGTGGAAAAAAAGGCGCTAATTTTAAACTGTTTTTGAGAGGAATTTTAATTAATTTCACATTGTTTTAGCAAAAACGATCAGAGGTTAATCTTAATATATATATATATATATATATATATGTTGTGCCATTTTATGGAAAGTTAAAAGATGATGTCAGTGGAGCTTTAAGGTTTTGAACCCAACCATCAACCTCAATTCACCCCAACTCAGTTGGAGCTCCTGCAAACAAATATAAACGATCGTGTATTTAATAACAGAATAAGTATATTACATGTCACCAAATCCTCTTGTGTCTCCAGTTGGTCTAAAGTTTAGACCAACCTAAAAAGCCTAAACAAAAATGTTCCTAAACTGAACAATATGAACAGCGTCACTCACTTCATATTAAACTAAACAAGATCAAAAATATTTCAAATAAGCAATACAGCCACCACTGTCAAAAGTCATTTTAAAATAAAGAAAAATCTGATTGAAACTTTTACTTACAGTCGAGCCATAATTTTAATTTTAAGGTGGTGCTGGCAGTTTTATTTTGTCTTCAGTGTTTTCACGAAGGCAGCCGCCTCCACAGGTGAAGTAAACTCTCTCGTGACACCTCCTTTAGTAATGCAAAGTCGAGCTGGATGCAGCAGCCCAAACCGTATGTCCGGAACCTCTCTGAGCTGATGTCTGACGTCATTGAAAGCTGCACGGGCTTTTGCAACCCGAGCAGTAAAATCAGGGAAGATGGAGATTATGGCGTCTCCCACTTTTACCCGCTGCTGGACTCTGGCACGCTGTAGAATGTCGGCGCAGTCTGTATAATAATGTAAACGAGCTTCCGGGAGGACGCGGAGCAAGATGGCAGCATAAAGATCGAGCTCCCTTGTTGAAGGAATAAAAAGCCTCCCTAAATCAAAGAAACTATCCAAACACGATTGGAATTTGACCCGAAATGAGCGGAGGGCGTAATAAACCAAGAAGCATAAAGCAGAAAATGCCAGACGAACAAGACCCCGAAGTTGTACAGGAAGAGGAAGAAAGCAGAGACTCGAAGCAGCTCCAAGCCGTGTTGGAGGGGTTAAAAACAATTACGGCAGAAATTTGAGACTTCAAAAAGGAGGTGAAGGAGGATCTCATAAAATTCAAGGACGAATTCAAAGAGGAGGTAAGGCGAGAATTTTTGAGTTTTAAAGAAGAAATTAAGAA
>JBBPBX010074818.1:0-17491 GCA_038048925.1 Garcialebias charrua
AGGACTCATACGTGCGTCTGCTCTTTGTGGACTTCACATCTGCCTTCAACACCATGATCCCCCAAACTCTGATAGACAAACTATCCACACTTGGACTAAGCCCCTCCATCTGTAACTGGGTACTAGACTTCTTAACAAACAGACCACAGTCCGTGAAGATCCACAACTTCTCCTCCTCCACCATCACCCTCAGCACTGGCTCTCCTCAAGGATGTGTGCTGAGCCCTCTTCTGTTCACTCTGCTCACATATGATTGTACAGCCACACATCCAGGCTGTCATATTGTTAAGTTTGCAGATGATACAGCTGTGGTGGGATGCATCACAGATAATGATGAATCCAGCTACAGACAGGAGGTGGAACATCTGGAGAGCTGGTGCAAAGAGAACAACCTTCACATGAATGTGAAGAAGACGAAGGAGATGATTGTGGACTTCAGAAGGAACAAACACACCCACACCCCACTGTATATAGGTGGATCTGCGGTGGAGGTGGTCTCCAGCTACAAGTACCTGGGTGTACACTTGAATGATAACCTCAGCTGGAGCAACAACACCACCAGCCTGATCAAGAAAGGACATCAAAGACTCTACTTCCTCAGACGGCTGAGACGAGCTGGTCTGAGAAGCTCAGTCCTCACCTCGTTCTACAGGTGTGCAGTGGAGAGCGTCCTGTGCTCCAGCATCAACGTGTGGCATGGAGGCTGCACAGTTGCAGAGAGGAAAGCTCTACAGAGAGTGGTGAAGGCTGCACAGAAGTCTGTGGGAGTCAGTCTCCCCACCATCACAGACATTTACACCTCCAGATGCAGAAAAAGAGCCACCTGCATCATGAAAGACCTCACTCACCCAGCACACTCACTCTTTGCACCACTCCCCTCGGGACGGAGGTTGAGGAGCATCAAATGTAGAACCACTAGACTGAGGAACAGCTTCTACCCTGAGGCTGTCAGACTCATGAATAAATAAATAATAAGAATAAACACTGCAAAATGTCACATCATGTTGATACTGATCTGTTTCTTGTTGCTGCGTTCATCTGTGACCATCTGCTCATAATGACTCATGTTCGTGCTGCTGTTTATAATGATGTTTTTCTACTACATTAGGGCTTAGTGTATTACTAGCTGATGTCTCTCTTAGTTAATCCTAGATGTTATTATTGTTTTTCTCTTGCATTTGTTGTTGGATGTAACTGGGACCCTGTGTACATAATCTCGTTTTCAACACATGTACTACATGCGGTGCAAATGACAATAAATTCTCTCTGACTCTAACTGATTTGTTAACAATCTCAGACACAATCTTGGACTGCCCCATCTCTGTTACATCTGAGGCTATTTTGTGTTGCGCTCCTACCACGTGGCCCCCAGGTGGGTGTCCTTTTGCCTGCGGACGTGCTGGGGGCCCTTGTTGTCGCTTTCAGGGGTTGGGCACTTCGGCGTGTGTCGGCTTGGCCTGGTGGCTGCCTGGTGGGGCTCGGGTCCTCTGGTCCTATCGGGTCTGGGCCTGAGGGGTGAGCGGCCCCGGTGCCCGGGCCTCTGTGACCGGGCCTGGGGCTACGTCATTGCAGCGGGCTCTTCCAGCTGGCTCCGGCGGGGGCCTGTGGCTTTGTCGCTGTTGGCCTCCCGGGGGTCATTGTGTGTAGTCGCTGGTGGAGCTCGTCTGGTTCTCCCCCTTGGACAGATCTGGGGAGAGGGTGAGTGGCTCGTCCTGTTCGGGTGACCCTGGGAACTCTGGGCTTGGGGTCCTTCTTGGGGTCTTGGGCTTTGATCACCCTTTCGACTGCCTCGGGCCTTGGGGGGGCGGATCTCTGATGCTTCACGGTCGCTACTGAATGTTCTATTGGAGGAACCTTATTCACTTATGCATGCTCATGGCCACACACAAATGGATGCAGGGATGTATATGTAGATATCATATGCAGATATGTAGATGGATATGTGATATGAATGTATATGTATATATATTTGTAGGTATGGGTATGTTTATTTATGGAAATCTACTGCAAGGTCATGAATATTATTAGTCTTTTTGCATGTGTATTTTGTTGCTGTGTTTTGTCATGTGTTTTGCAGGATTGCGGACGGAGGTTGGGTGTGTTTGCCTTGTGCTCTTTTTGTGGATAATTGTTGTGTTTTGTTGTCTTACTTTCTATATTTCCTTTCTCTCTTAAAAAAAATTCATATCGGTGTGAGAGGATGGTTGTGAGGTGAGAAGGGAGGCCATCTATAAAGGAAAAAATAATAATCTCAGACACCATAAAGACGAAGTGGGTGAAGACGAACTGGTTTTGCAACCATTTTGCAGAACTGTTTAGTGAAACTGCCTTTTGTTAGAAAAAATATACAGATGTATTTGGTGAAAATATATTGGCACGTTTGGGTCCTCTAACATCCAGAGTGTGGAAGTCATTGCTGTATCAAGGGTGACCAGCAAATAAGAACAGCTGACGGACCTGGAACATATAAATTCAGGTGGTACTTCATCCTAGGAAAACTGGATTTATATACTTTATATACTGTGTGCTAATTTAGATAAGAACATTTTAGTTAGTTTTTCTACTAACAGGTAAAATAAGAACATTTTCATTGCAAAAGTTTGGATCAATACATTTTTGGCTTTGTTTTACAGCATAATTTGTTCTATGACCAAAACTGATTAACGTCTGCTAACAAATGATTAGCATCACTTTAGCTGTGAACATCAGTTTGAAAGGAGGTCAGCCCTTAACTGTTGTTGGTTGTTATCGTCCCCCCTCCGCAACACCCAAAGCTCTGTTCTCCCTGACTGAATTCATAGGAAATTTAAAACACAATGAGATTGTTATGGCAGGAGATTTCAACATTGATTGGAATAAGTCGACCCCCCTCTGTGATAAATTCAAGGAATGTTGCCTATCTCTCAATCTAACACAACTTATCGATTCTCCCACCAGACCAAACATAAAATGTCCCGAAAAATCTTCCACCTTAGATCTGTTTTTCACAAATGCACCTCACAAATTTCCTGGTATAGGTGTATTTGCTAACGTTTTGAGTGATCATTCCGTAATAGCAGCTCTTAGATCTACTAAACTTCCACCTGCTAAGCCCAGAATAATTCAAAAAAGGGATTTGAAACGTTTCAGTGAACAGTCATTCCTTTGGGATCTATCCCACTTTGATTGGCAACGTATTCTACTAAACAACGATGTGAACACCGCTTGGAACTATTTTCATAATAGTTTCATTTCCTTTTCTAAACAAACACGCTCCTTTCCGGCAGTTCAGGATAAAGGGCCGTGACAGCCCCTGGTTTACTCCTGAACTAGCTGATCTCCTGCACTGGAGAGATCATCTTTGGGCTACAGCAAGAAAATCACACTCAGACACCAGTGGTGGGCCTCCAACCGCCAGGGAGCGCTAAAGCGCTATTCCGCTTATGGCGGACCTAAAGAATTTGTTAGCTTTACAGCGGATTGCCTAACTTTTATAATTCATAAGCGGATTTGTGCTATTTTTATTTAAAATGCAGTACCGCTAATAACTAATTATCTATCAGTAAATAGGAAAAAACTTATTTACGAGCTCGGACGACTGCTAACAGACTATATCCTGTCAGCGCCGGATGTGGTCCGTGACAAAAAAGCGTCCCCTTCAGTCTCTTGGTGTGTGCTCTCTCTATAGAAGTTAGCAGCCAGTGTGTTACTCTGCAACCTTATTGCTTGTTTTCGAAGAGTCAGACAAATACTTTTTAACATGGAGGGTGAACTTATGGATGTTTCTCAGCGGCCTACGCGACGCGTCTGGATTTAAAAAAGTTCGCCATTAGCACTCTTCAAAATGGCGTCCGCGACGGCCACAGAAGCCAGGATTTTACAACAAAACACGGTAAAACAATTATTCCTTTGCTGAGAAAAAATGTATTTCATAGCTGACGTTATAGCACAAGTTCTTTTGAGCTTGAGAGTTTCACGAAATGGTCAAATCTGCTGGATTTTAAAAAAGTAGTTCGCCATTAGCACTGTTCAAAATGGCGGCCGCGACAGCCACAGAAATTAAGAACATAAAATAGCTGACAGGGCAGCAAACTTACATACTCAGGGAATCACAAGGAACTCAGGAGACAGAGGCAACAGGAGACAATGCCAGGACAACGATAAACACAGAGATACAGACTTTTTTTATTTGATTTGATGTTTATTCATTCATTTTAAAAGAACAATACAAAACAGTTTCATCAGATACAAGAATACAAGTAGGATAAAATGAAAGGAGCAGAAAGAAGATGAAATCTTATTATATCTGCCCCTTATTTCACAGTTTGTTCAACCAATGATAACCTTCAAACTACATCACAAAATGAATAACTCTACTTAATTTTTCTAATACACAAACTACATCATAAAATGAATAACTCTACTAAATTTTTCTAACTGTAATACACAAACACACTAAGATACATCATAAGTACAACATAAGTGTAATACACAAACACACTAAGCTACATCATATATAGTTTTTGAGCAAGTCCTTTTTGACCTTTTTCTTAAATGTATACATTGATTTTGCATTTTTAACATCACTCTCCAGAACATTCCACAATCGAACTCCCTGAATTGAGGTAGACCGTCCCTTTAAGCTGGTTCTGAATTGTGGTTTGATGAATATCTGTCCCTTTGAGATTGTAATAACTTTGTCTTTTTATAAAATTTCTTTGGATATTTAAAGGTAATGTGTTATTATGAGCCCTATACATAACTGATAAAATACTATATTCTACCAATTCCTGGAATTTCAATAAATTTAGCTGAAGAAACAAGGTGTTTGATGGGTGACTGAAATGTTTTCTGGTGATTACTCTTACAGCTCTCTTTTGTAAAATAAAAACAGGCTTTGTAATTGTTTTGCACGCTTTTCCCCAAACCTCAATACAATAGATTAAATGTGGAACAATGATTGTGTTATACAACATATACAGAGCTTTATCAATTAAAAAATCCCTGACTTTATATACAGGTACATGAACACACAGCATGACAATCACAAACACCTGGACAACAAAATGGAGGAGATAAGCAAGACAATTAACAGAGAGACCAGGGAGTGTAGGGATGGGGACCCACCACCTGAGAGCAACATGCTTACAACTGTTATCTTGAAGTTCTAGGGTGTAGAGAGCCACAGAAACGGTTATGGTAGGCCGGATTTGGCTCACGGGCCTTGAGTTTGACACATGCGATCTAGTGGATCTGGATACAGTTATCTGCAGAGAGCCCGCAGCACTGGCCGCGGTGGTGGTCTGGCGGTAATTTATCGCAGTAATTTAAAATTGTCTCATCTGTTTTCTCAGGATTTTTCTTCTTTTGAATGTCTGAATGCTATATTAATTTATAGACCTCCCAAACCACGTTTCATTTAACTCAGAGATGCATGACCTCCTCACTTTTTTCTGCACCTCCCCTGTGAAGACTATTTTTTTGGTGACTTAAATATCCACGTGGACAATTCTTCTTCACCTCTGGCAACAGATTTTAAGTCTCTTTTGGACTCTCTTAATCTCACTCAACATGTTGACGCCCCTACGCACAGCAGGGGGCATACTCTGGATTTGGTGATTACAGACACTGTACTCATCAATAACTTATCTGTATATGACCTGGGTGTCTCAGACCACAGGGTCATCTCCCTGGAAGTGCCTTCATCTTCGCCTGCTTCAAACCCAAAACGACCCATCCAGTTCCGTGACCTTAAAAACATTTCCCCTGATGTTCTGTCTGCTGATCTTCACACCCTGAGCGCTGTCAATCATCCTTCTGCAGATGACTCTGTGGATTACTACAACCAATCTCTTCGGGAGCTCCTGGACCTACACGCCCCCTTGAAGACAAGACTGGTGTCTTTCTCGCGTTCAGCCCCCTGGTACACTGATGAGCTGCGCAAGATGAAGGCAACTGGCCGTGCTATTGAGAGACGTGTAAAATCATCTGGTCTCTCTGTGCATAAGCAGGCATATAAAGAACATCAGAAAGCGTACGCCTATTCGCTTAAAGAAGCACGCTCCAAATATTATTCTAACATCATCAACTCCTGCCCTGGAAACTCTAAACAGCTTTTCTCCACAGTAACTCGTCTGCTTAATCCCATTAAACAAACTCTTGAGGACTCTGCTCAAAAATGCGACCTATTTCTTTCATCTTTTAAAACCAAAGTTGACACTATCAGATCTCAGCTCCACAACCTCCCTGTTCTCAGTGTGCCACCTACCCGTCTGCATTCTGGGACCCTAAACAGCTTTGACGAAGTTGTTCAGAGTGAGGTGGAGGCCATCATCAAGAAAATGAAGCCTTCATCCTGCGCCCTGGATCCTTTCCCCTCGTCTCTCATAAAAACCAATCACTCTGCAATAGGCCCACTAATCACTCAAATAATAAATCAGTCTCTACAATCTGGTCATGTTCCACTGCCTCTAAAAACTGCCATCATTAGGCCTCTTCTGAAAAAATCTAATTTGGATCCCGACATTTTTTCTAATTACCGCCCAATTTCACACCTCCCTTTTCTGTCTAAAGTGCTGGAAAAAGCTGTTGCTGCTCAGCTGCAGGACCACCTACAACAACACTCCCTGTATGAGAAGTTCCAGTCTGGATTCAGGGCAGCTCACAGTACAGAGACTGCATTGCTGAGGGTTACCAATGATGTCCTCTTGGCTGCTGACACTGGCTCTCCCTCCATCCTTGTCCTCCTTGACCTCACTGCAGCCTTCGACACTGTGGACCATAGTGTCCTCCTCCACCGTCTTCATGTGGAGGTCGGTCTCTGCGACACCGTCCTGGACTGGTTCAAATCTTTCCTCTCCAATAGGCTGGAATGTGTTAGTCTTGGCAACGCCACGTCCCAGACAGTCTGTGTCTCCTGTGGTGTCCCTCAGGGGTCGGTTCTGGGGCCCCTGCTGTTTTCCCTTTACATGCTGCCTTTAGGTCAAATTATTAATCAGTTCAACATTTCTTTTCACTGTTATGCCGACGATACACAGCTTTACATCAGGACTGGAGCATCCTCATCTTCCACCTTGTCATCTCCATCTTCACTCACTGCCCTCTCTGCCTGCCTGGAGGCAATTAGGGCATGGATGAATCAGAACTTTCTTCAATTAAACTGCTCCAAGACTGAGGCCATACTGATTGGCACCCCTCACCAGGTACAAACATCTCCTATAACAACACTTTCCTTTTCTGGACAAGACATCCCCCTCTCCACCTCTGTTACTAATCTTGGAATAAAAATGGACTCCAATCTTACATTTGAAAATCACATTAAGCTTCTGTTTAAAACTTGCTTCTTCCATCTTCGAAACATCTCCAGACTTCGCCCATCCCTAACTTTTTCCGATGCTGAGAAGCTCGTCCATGCTTTTGTCTCCTCCAGGCTCGACTACTGCAACTCCCTGTTTATTGGAATCCCTGCCAAAAACCTACAAAAACTTCAATATATTCAAAACAGTGCAGCAAGGATCTTGTTGAGAGTTCGTAAATTTGAACATATTACGCCCATTCTCCATAACCTTCATTGGCTTCCTGTCGCCTACAGAATTCAGTACAAAACTGCTCTCATTACACATCAATGCTTACATGGAGCTTCACCAGATTATCTGAAGGATATTCTTATTCCATACTCATCCACCCGGTCGCTGCGGTCACAGAACAGTAATCTCCTTCACGTTCCGAGAACCAAATTAAGGACCATGGGAGACCGGGCTTTCAGTGTGGCTGCCCCCCGCCTGTGGAACTCTCTTCCTGACTGTCTGAGAGCCCCACAGTCTGTGGTTGACTTTAAGAGCGGCTTGAAGACCTTTCTTTTCGACCGAGCATACTCTACCTCCTCATGATTCTACTTTTGATCTTAGTTGATATTGTTATTGATTTTACTTGTTTTTTTACTTGTTTTATTGACATTTAATTCTGTTGCACCTTGTAGCACTTTGAGATTTTCATTAATGAAAAGTGCGTTATAAATTGAATTCATTATTGTTATTATTATTATTAGTGGTACTAAAAGTAACAAAAGAAGGAAAAAAAAAAAAAAACAGCCAAATATGTCAGCAGTTTAGCTAACAGACTTTGGAATGGGTACATTATTTTGTCCTTGTCAAACCTGTTGAAGAGAACCAGACTAAATATTCTGAAACTCAAACAACTTACTGTACAACAGTTCATGCACCGCTATTTGGCAGTGTAGTGCAAATATTGCATAACTTGCTGGTTTGTTGAATTTAATTAGCGGATTAGAATTAGCTTCCCCTAATTTTCACAAGACATTAGTGCTTTTGAAATTGCGGACCTAAATAAATTAATAAGTGCTTTAGAAATAGCGGAACTAATTTTTGGATTAGCGTTTCCCACCACTGTCAGACACTGATTGGTTGAAATTTCGGCAGCTAAGGAATAAATGCACAACTGCCATCAAAGCCGCAAAACGTAACTACTTCTTATCTCAGACCTCCAAAAATCTAAACGATCCTAAAAAATTCTGGAAAACCATCAAATCTCTCTCAGGCACCCCCCAATCATCTGACCTCCCATCACAATTTCTTGTTGACTCTGTTCCTGTGTCAAATAAGCACGAGATCCTGAACTGTTTCAATAAACATTTTGTTGCTTCTAGTTCATTATTTGACACAGTTACAAACGGAAAATCAGCCACTTTATCTAATAATCAAACTTCTACAAATCAAATCCCTCCTACAAGTCAACCATCTGTTAATCACACCTTCTCTTTTTCTCCGTTCTCAGTCAGTGAGGTAAATAAACTGTTAAATGATCTTGATCCTAAAAAATCTGCAGGTCCAGATGAACTTCCACCTTATTTCTTAAGGCTGGCTGCTCATATCATCACAGTCCCTGTGACCCACATCTTTAATCTGTCCATAAGCCAAAACACCATTCCGGATGCTTGGAAAACAGCCTTTGTTCTTCCTTTGCTGAAGGGAGGTGACCCCACCTCACTGAACAATTATCGACCGATCTCTAAACTCTGCATCTTAGCCAAGGTTCTAGAAAAACTGATAAACTCTCAGATCAAAAATTATCTGGACTCATTTAACATCTTACCTCTCCATCAATCTGGTTTCAGGAAAAAACACAGCACAACAACTGCTTCTCTGAAGGTTCTGAATGATGTTGTTGAAGCATTGGATGCTAAGGATTATTGTGCTGCACTTTTCTTAGACCTGTCTAAAGCTTTTGACACTGTGGATCATAACATCCTGTGTCATAAGCTCTCAGAAATCGGTTTCTCTGATCACACCATCGGTTGGTTTTCTAACTATCTTTCCAATCGGAGGCAATGTGTTCAACATAACGGTACTTCTTCCAGCTATTTAACAGTTAAAAATGGTGTACCACAAGGCTCAGTTTTAGGACCAACTCTCTTTACAATCTACATAGCTAATGTAGGTCACTGCATCCCTGATGCATCCTTACATTTCTATGCTGATGATACAGTTGTTTACTGCCGAGCTAAAACAGTAGCTAAGGCTTTCCAGTTACTGCAATCCGCTTTTGACATCATCCAGTCAGATTTGTTCCGTCTCAAACTTGTCCTAAATGCTGATAAAACAAAAGGGATGTTTTTTTCAAATAGGAAGGCGGTTCCAGCAGATCTTCCTCTGATTTTATCCTCAAATGGTGTCCCTATTGAGTTTGTTGATTCCTATAAATATCTGGGTATCCTGATCGATTCACATCTCTCTTTTAAACTCCACGTGGAAAACCTAGTGAAGAAACTGAAAGTTAAACTGGGTTTCTTTTTCAGAAACAGATCATGTCTAACACTGAATGCTAGGAAACGCCTTGTATCTGTGACTTTCCTTCCCTCCATTGATTACGGTGACATTCTCTACATGAATGCTCCTACAAGCACCCTGCGGATGTTGGATGTTGTCTATCATGGTGCACTAAGATTCATAACTGGCTGTGATTATCGTACCCACCACTGCACCCTGTATTCATTGGTTAACTGGACATCATTAACCTCACGCAGACTCTTCCATTGGCACATTTTCATCTTTAAATCACTTCTTGGTTTGCTGCCCTCATACATCTCCTCCTACATGTCTTTGCGTGAGTGCAGCTACAGTGTGCACTCTCAGGACATACCTGCAGTGTTCCATCAGTGAGGACTGAACTTGGAAAAAGGGCCTTCTCCTATTCCGCTCCTGCTTCATGGAATATCTTACAAAAAGATCTGAAGCTCTCGACCTTGACTTCTCTAAATGGTTTTCAGAATATGTTGGAATCCTGGCAAAAACCAATGCAGATTTGTTCCTGTCTTTGATTTTATACATCTACCTTATAATGTTTTGCTAGTTTTTTGATACTTTGTTAAAAAAAAATGTATTTCTCTCTGTTGTTGTTTTTTTTCTCTCTTTTGTTATCTACTGTTTATTGTTTATTGTTTAAAGGGGACCAAATGTAGGATATATAATTTTTTGTGGTTTATCTGTGGGCTATCCAGACCATTTTAAGTCAATTTTATATACAAAATAATGCTTAGATAATAAAATATCCCCTTTCTAATTCTGCCAAATTTCACTTCCGTTCTAAACGACCGGTTTATGAATAATGAGGTCTGAAAGCCACGCCCTACAAAGACCTATTTACATTAACTACGCCCTCTGTAACAGCCAGTATCTCTAATATGTTATTTTAAAATTAGCTCTTTTTTATTACTCATTTGACTTACTGTTAGTGCTAGTAGCTTAAGATAACTTACCAAAAGCCCTCTGCGCGCGCCGCCATTTGCAGCTCCTTTTTTTAGCATTAGCCCACCTTCGAGGCTAATGATAGCTTTTCCTCCTCCGAGCGGGCGGTGTTAGCTCCGCTCGTTGCATGCGGCGCTGTTGGGAGCTATCGCTGCTTCAGTCCACACACAAAGTTCACAGAATGTCTCCAGTTAATTTATCCGCATGAGGCAACCTTTGACCGGACCCCCAGACCTCAAAAGTCAGTAGCTCCCAGCAACTCCCGCACGCAGACGGCGGTCTGCAAAACAAAAGGCTTAAAAAAAAAAAAAAGGGATGCCGCGGCCGGGACGCGAACCCGTGTCCTTCGGATGACGAGTCCAGTTCACTACCTCTGGGCCAACCGGGCAGTTATGCAAAAAGCAGTCTTTCATCGTATAAGAAATAATCACAACCACCTACATTTAGAACGCTGAAGTTTTGATTAGATTTTGATGAAGTGAAAGGTATTCTTAAAATAAATAAGTTGCTAATCTGAAAATATATCGATCAGTGGTGCTTGATGGTACAGACTGTCGCCCCACGAGAGAGTGTGTGTGTGCACAGTTTTCTGCCGGCTGCGCGTTGGGAGCGATATTACACTAAAAATTGAACTAAAACGTAAAAATAACAATTATAAAGTATTATTATGTCGATGTATATATCTAGTCTCACCCCGATTTCTCCGAAACTAATTATTTAAAATTAATATTATTGTAATGTTACAGTTATGTGCTACTGTGGTTTGTTTTATAGTAGTTTTACTTTAAATTAGAAAACAGTTGCTACTGGATAATTGTTGCCAATTTTCAATAATGTAGTTGTTCAAATATGAAACGTTTTTAAATGTGAACTTCATGTTTATCTAATGTTATAGTGAGATTCATTATCAAACAGTTTGGCTCCTTCTTTTTTCTGTTCTCTCTTCAGGGGTCACCACAGAGTGTCTTCCTCCTCCATCTCTGTCCTCACTCCATCCACCTCCATGTCCTCTCTAACTGCATCCATACATCTCCTCTTTGTCTTTTTCCTGGCAGCTGCATTTCTGACATCCTTCTACCAATATACCCACTGTCCCTCCTCTGGACATGTCCAAACCATCTCAGTCTCTAACTTTATGCCACTTGTTCAACCTGTGCTGTACCTCTGATGATCTCATTCCTAACCTCATCTATTCTTGTCAATTCTAAGGAGAACCTCAAGATCTTCAGCTCGGCCACTTACAGTTCTGTCTCCTGTCTTTTTGTTAGTGCAGCTGTCTACAACATCATAGGTCTCTGCTGCCACCCTTTTGTCACAAATCACTCCGGAAACTTTTCTCGATCCACTCCACTTTTTTTTTTTTTTGACACAGTTTGGCTTATGGTGTTGTAAATAAATCTAAACATCAAAGGTAAAAAAATAAAAAATAATCAGCTGAAGTTTCATTTAGATTCTGTCTTTTGTTCCCAGGAAATGCTGGCAATCATGAAGTCAATCTATGACATGATGGGGAGGTACACGTACCCGTGTGTGAGAGATGATGCTCCATCTGAGCATGTTGACAAGTTCTTCCAGGTCCTCAAAGCTCATGTGTTAAAAACAAAAATATCCAACACAAATACAGTGAGCTACAGGACATCTAGACAAAAATGTTCTGACGGATGTGTCTTTTCATTCTTCTTGCAACAGAAAATGGACAGAAACAGAGATGGTGTGGTGACAATTGAAGAGTTTATTGAGACGTGTCAGAAGGTAACTCGTTAATTCAAACACTCCCCTCCACACACACACACACACACACACACACACGTTTTCGCTGGCACAGTCATCAACAATAAGAATGTAAAAACACGTCAGCACACGTGATTGAGTTTCTGTAATTAACATCTGTCATCTTTCCTGCTGCATATAAAGACTTCCTAACACCACCTCCTAAATCATAACCAGACACTCCTTCGTCTTGTTACAGCATGTTTCTTTTTAAATCCAATCATTTCTAATCTTGTTATCGTCTCCTCTTCTGCTCCCGTTTGTCTTTATTATCCTCGCTGTGTAATTATTGCCATCAGCAATGAAACGGAATTAAATCTCATTTCTCGTTTTAGCGCAACATCAATTCAACGACCTCTTGGGCTCCTGTGATTTTCAGACTAATATTGTTTTCTCACATTCTTAATATGTTGTTACTTTCAGATGTCTAGCATAAATATGACTCACAATCCATTGGATAAAGGTACAGTAACGGTATTTTAGTAGTTAAAGGCATGATTTACCGGTAGTTGTAAATTTAATAAAACTGATGTGGATCCCATGATTGTTCAAGCCAGAATAAAAACTGGCAAAATATTTGTCAGGATCTGTTTATTTTTTGTTTTTTGCATAAATCTTTAGATCAGATAGATTAGATTATAACTTTGGTCATTATGGTTTTTTTTTTCTTTCTTTTTTTGTATGTTGGGATTTTTGTATTTAAACTCTGTGTTTTTACCTCATCAGTCCTTCTGTTTACTCAAGTTACTTCAGTTCAATTTCCTCCCTCAGTTTAAATCTTGACCAGTCTGTGTTTTTTGTCTGTTTATATTCTTTCACGTTGGGGTTTTTGGTGTCTTGTATTGAGTTTTCATTTTCCCTGTCTGTGTTCATTTGTATGGACATTTGTGCCTCCTGTCCACAGTTCCTCTGTTATTCCAGTCAGCCTTCCACACCCACTTCACCTGATCCTCATTTCCCAGTAGTCTTGTAGTAGCTGCACTCAATATCCCACTTATCCTTGCCTTTATCTGTGTCTTGCCGTTGACATTTCAGCGGAGCCTTGTTGGTATCATACCAAAGTTTACTTTGTGCCTACATGTTTCCTTCTGAGTTTTTGTAAGAAGCAGCCATGTCCTTTGATTTTGTTTAAATAAAGTTAAGTTAATTTGAGCTCCTGGAGTCTGCCTGGGTTCAATCCATCTACTGAACCTGATAATGTTATAAATCTATCTAAATCATACAAAGTATGTACAAGGAAGTTACAAGTAACAGATTTTTCAGTGCCTTTGTGTAATACCCTGGCATTTTGACGCTGCAAGAGCCTGTTTACATCTTCTTTATTGATCTTTAGTGCAGGCGGGGGGTCAGAGGGCAGAGGGGAGGGGTTTGAGGAGTTGTTTGGGGTATAGGTGGTCCTTTTGTGTGAGAGTGGCATAGGTGAATGGGTTGGACATTGAGCCTCGAGGACTCATTTACAAGAGAGACCTGTCTACAAACTAAATAATGATGACAACAGCAACAGTAGATTTTCCTTGAACAATCAACAATGGACAAACATAAGAGAGAAATACAGATTTTTTTTAACAAGTTACCCGTATTTTCCGGTGTATAGTAGGGGTGTAACGGTACGCTAAAATCACATTTCGGTTCGGTTCAATTACAAGGAGGGCTCGGTTCGGTTTATTTTCTGTTTATTTTCTGTACAAAAAAAAAGACAAAATAAAGACTTACAAAATGTTTATTTTGAAAATATGCCAAAAATATGTTTGTATTGTATTGTAGTAATAAATAAAAGTGACCCATTTGGATGATATTTTAAATAAACAGCACTCTACAATAAATAAATTATATTAACAATAATAAAAATCTTAATAAATACAATAACAGTCAGAACCAGAACAATAGTCAAAGTCAAAGTCAACTTTAGTGTCAGAACTGCAATATGTACAGGACATACACAGGATTGAAATTGCGTTTCTCTTAGTCCCTCGGTGCAACAGTAACCATTTAAACACTAAAACACTGAAACATTTAATAAACATAAGCATAAAATAGTAAAAATGTAACACTGTCCTGAGTTTTTGCATAGTAGTATAAAAGTATGAAAATTTTCACCAACACTAAAACTAAAACTAAAACACTAAACATTTAATGAACATAAGCATAAAATGAAATAATAAAAGTGTAATACTGTCCTGAGTCTTTGCATAGTAGTATAAAAAAGTATAAAAAGTATATCTGTAAAGTGGTCCACACTGCTCTCACCCACCTGGATCAGAAGGACTCATACGTGCGTCTGCTCTTTGTGGACTTCACATCTGCCTTCAACACCATGATCCCCCAAACTCTGATAGACAAACTATCCACACTTGGACTAAGCCCCTCTATTTGTAACTGGGTCTTAGACTTCTTAACAAACAGACCACAGTCCGTGAAGATCCACAACTTCTCCTCCTCCACCATCACCCTCAGCACTGGCTCTCCTCAGGGATGTGTGCTGAGCCCTCTTCTGTTCACTCTGCTCACATATGATTGTACAGCCACACATCCAGGCTGTCATATTGTTAAGTTTGCAGATGATACAGCTGTGGTGGGATGCATCACAGATAATGATGAATCCAGCTACAGACAGGAGGTGGAACATCTGGAGAGCTGGTGCAAAGAGAACAACCTTCACATGAATGTGAAGAAGACGAAGGAGATGATTGTGGACTTCAGAAGGAACAAACACACCCACACCCCACTGTATATAGGTGGATCTGCGGTGGAGGTGGTCTCCAGCTACAAATACCTGGGTGTACACATGAATGATAACCTCAGCTGGAGCAATAACACCACCAGCCTGATCAAGAAAGGTCATCAGAGACTCTACTTCCTCAGACGGCTGAGACGAGCCGGTCTGAGAAGCTCAGTCCTCACCTCGTTCTACAGGTGTGCAGTGGAGAGCGTCCTGTGCTCCAGCATCAACGTGTGGCATGGAGGCTGCACAGTTGCAGAGAGGAAAGCTCTACAAAGAGTGGTGAAGGCTGCACAGAAGTCTGTGGGAGTCAGTCTCCCCACCATCACAGACATTTACACCTCCAGATGCAGAAAAAGAGCCACCTGCATCATGAAAGACCTCACTCACCCAGCACACTCACTCTTTGCACCACTCCCCTCGGGACGGAGGTTGAGGAGCATCAAATGTAGAACCACTAGACTGAGGAACAGCTTCTACCCTGAGGCTGTCAGACTCATGAATAAATAAATAATAAGAATAAACACTGCAAAATGTCACATCATGCTGATGCTGATCTGTTTCTTGTTGCTGCGTTCATCTGTGACCATCTGCTCATGTTCGTGCTGCTGTTTATAATGATGTTTTTCTACTACATTAGGGCTTAGTGTATTACTAGCTGATGTCTCTCTTAGTTAATCCTAGATGTTATTATTGTTTTTCTCTTGCATTTGTTGTTGGATGTAACTGGGACCCTGTGTACATAATCTCGTTTTCAACACATGTACTACATGCGGTGCAAATGACAATAAATTCTCTCTGACTCTGACTCTGACTCTCTAAACTGAAGGTTCTAGCATTGACATTTGCAAAGAGTGGCAAAGCAGCATATGAGTTAATGTACACAGTATATGTATGAGGTAGTAGTTGGTGTTGTTATAGAGGCAATATTAATTGCAGTAAGGCATATGCAGTAAGGCACATTGGGCATCCTTAAATAAGGCTGGTCAGAGAATACTGTACTGTATATGTATCAGCAGTGGTGTAGATATAATAATAATAATAATCATTTTATTTAAAAGCGCCTTTCATGACACCCAAGGACACTTAACAAACCAACACAGTGAATACAGAGCAAACATTATCAGCGACAAATTGAAATATAAAATACATAAAGGATATAAAATGGAAGATAAAAATACATTTAGTAAAGTTAATGATAAGCTAGTCTAAAGAGATGGGTTTTCAGGGCAGTCTTGAACAGAGAAAGGGAGGTGGTGTTTCGAAGGTCGGGCGGTAGAGCGTTCCAGAGGTGAGGGGCAGAGCAGGTGAAGGCCCTGCTCCCCATGGTGGAGAGGCGGGCAGAGGGTACATGGAGTTGTAGTGAAGAGGAGGACCTGAGAGAGCGTGATGGGATGGAGATTTGTAGGAGGTCAGATAGATAAGGAGGGGCAAGGTTGTGGATAGCTTTGAACGTGAGGAGTAGAGAAGGGAGTTGCAGTAGTCAATACGGGAAGTCACAAGACTGTGCACCAGGATGGCTGTGGAGCGGGGTGTGAGAGAAGGACGGAGACGGTTAATATTACGGAGGTGGAAATAGGCAGACCGAGTAATATTGTTGATGTGTGAAGTGAAGGAAAGAGTGGTGTCGAGGATGACACCGAGGCTCTTGACCTGAGGGGAGGGGGATAGCAGAGAGTTGTTAAGGGGGACGAGAAGATGTTCTGATTTTGAAATAGAGTTTTTGGTACCGACGAGAATGACTTCTGTTTTGTTGCTGTTTAGTTGAAGGAAATTGTTAGAAAACCAGTGATTAAGCTCAATGAGACAGTCGGTGAGGATGGAGGGCGGGTGGGTGGAGTTAGGTTTTGATGACAAGTAGAGCTGCGTGTCATCAGCATAGCAGTGGAAATGGATGCCGTGTTTGCGGAAGATGTGGCCTAGAGGAAGGAGGTAAATGATGAAGAGGAGGGGTCCGAGGACAGAGCCTTGGGGGACACCCGTGGAGACAGGGGAAGACTGGGAACGGAAGGATTTAAGCTGAATGAATTGAGTGCGGTCAGAGAGATAGGAGGTGAACCAGTCTAACGGGGTACCTGAGATGCCAATGGAGGTTAGTCTGTTGAGGAGGATAGAATGACAGATGGTGTCGAAGGCAGAACTTAGATCAAGAAGAATGAGGATGGACAGAAGACCAGAGTCAGCAGCAAGAAGGAGGTTGTTAGTAATTTTTACTAGAGCTGTTTCGGTGCTATGGTGGGGGCGAAATCCAGATTGAAAC